>QWTY01069896.1:0-10741 GCA_008033365.1 Pseudorectes ferrugineus | reverse complement strand
TCAGTGGGAAGGAGGGAGGGGCTGGGGGGAAAAAGGTGTTTTAAAGGCTTATTTTACTTCTCATTATCCTCCTCTGACTCTGTTAATAATAAATTTACTTTATACCTTTAAATTTGAACCTGTTTTGCCCTTAGAGTGTTTTCTCCCAGTCCTCATCTCAACTCATGAGCCCTTCGTTAATTTTTTTTCCCTCTCCTCTGCCCAGCTGAGAGCAAGAAAGGGTGAGCGAATGGCTTTTGTGGGTGCCTGGCATTTGGCCAGTGTCAAACCATGACACCCATTCACTCTAGGATCTCCATGATCCTTGTGGGTCCCTTCCAACTCAGACTACTCCGTGATTCTGTGATTTGTCCACGTGCTGCTGCTGCTGCTACAAATCAAATATCCCCCTGTTACTGGGAGCCGCTGGTTGAAGGGAAGGGTTCCCCATGGGCTGCCACCAAGGGGGTGGATGCCAACAGAAAATTCCCAGAGAGAGATGTATGGGGAGGTCAGACCCAGCCAGGACCACATCCCCAGGGACAGCTGCTTGTCCCTGAATATCCCTGTGATCTGCAGGTCACCTGTGTTTAGTCTCTTACAAGTGGATCCCCTGGCACGTGTTTAGATGGATGAGGCATCTTCCCCCTCTGGACCTTCCAAGTCCCTGGAGAGTGTTGGTGCATCAGCCCCACACCCACGGCAGGGGCTGCCAGAGCTGCCCGATGGTCCCTGGCTGCTCAAGGGCTTGGGACTCCAAATGCAAGGTACCTGACCCCTGTGAGCAGCTCAGCTGCCCCACATGAAGCCAATCTCCCTGAAGAAATGGACTTGAAGCAATGCTGGAGGGATCTCTTCCCCTCCTCTGGAACCTTCCCACCCATCCTGTCCTCACCCTCTCCCAAGCACTGTCCTCGTTCCATCCCCCAATGGAATTCACAAAGACAACAGCTCCCAGAGCATCCAGGACAGGCTTAGAAACGACAGCTGAGCCTCTGATGTCCTTTGGGACTGAGCCTCTGGTGTCCTTTGGGACTCACCCTCACTTCCATCCCCCCCACTGCCACGCTCAGAGCCCAGCGCTGGGGGGTGACAGGAGACCCCCGGCTGCGCCAGGTTTGTCACTGGACTGGGACAGATGATGCCCCACAGACTCACCATGGTGTGGGAGGTTTTCCTTCTGTGGGACAGCTCAGAGACCAGGGGACGGCGAGGTCACCCCCTAAGCCAGGTGATTGCAAGGCTGCAGGGTCAGGTGGCAATGAAGTCGTGAAGGGCCGTGGGACTTGTCCTGAGGAATGGTCCCACGTGGGTGTTTCTCCTGCAGACCACCCGGCAGCTCTCACCCCTCCTGAGCTGCCAGAGGAATCCAAACTGTCCCACCTGCTCTGTGGATTGGTGACAGTGCAGTGGAAGCTCCCGGGATGCTTCTCCAAGAGCCAATGCCTCCTGCAGCCCTGGGGGGAATTTCCTCACCCCGCTGCATCAATGAACAAGTCCCACCAAACCTGACAGATGCCCCGAGATGGAAAGGGGGCCTGAATTTGGATAATCATCACAGCCCGGCCTGGGAACCAGCACAGCCCCAGGCCAGACCCCAAATATGCCCCATGGGGCTGAGAGACCTCTCCCAGCTCATCTGCCCCACTGATCTTCACCCCACTGCATCAGCCCCACCAGGACACCCCCATTTCCCACTGCCTGGCGGGGCAGAGGCTTCTCATCCCTTTGGGATGTGCTGCTCCATGCCCTGCTCCTGCAGCCACAGCCCCCTGCTCTGGGAGCCCCCTGGGCCTGGTGCAGCTCAGGGCCGTGCCCACACCAGCTCCTCCATCCATGGGCACGGACTCACCCTCCCCACTTGGCTACAGAGAGCAAATCCATGTGGAGGCAGCTCTGGGGCTGGATGCCAAATCAGGACAATTATCCCAAAATGCAAGAAACACCTTCCACTTCTAGAAATATCATGGACAGTTTGTTTTTCTCTGCTTGAACACTTTGGGAAGGCTTGAAATGTTTGCAGAAGGTGCCAAAGCTGAGGAGGGCTCCCCAAAAGCCAAGGGGCCCTTCAGGAACAGCACAGGCTCCTGCCTCGTGCCACTGGCACATGGAAAAGGCTTTGTTACATAAGGAATTACCTACTTTGGGATAGTGGAAAGACATAATTGAAATGGAGCTGAGCCACCTGCTGAAGACTTTAGGCTTTCAGTGGCTTTGCCAGTGACACATGAGACCTTCCCAGTGCTGATCCTGTGGGCTCCTCTCTCCAGGAGGGGGATTTGGGCTGTTCTGTGCCAGTGGCAGCCGTGGCTCAGCAGCGACGTCAGTTTGAGTACCACAAAGTCCAGGCTGGTTTCCAGCCTAAGGCAAAATATCATCCAAAAAAAAAGACTATTCCAAATAATCCAAAATTTCTGGCCCAGGCAGGGACCCTGACAGAGTTTTTGGACATTTTCAGGGTATTTGCAGACCTTTCCATCTGTCTCTGAGACACATCTCAGTATCCGCTCCTGGTTGGGCTGGGCCACCCCCACCCCCAGAGCAGCCTCGTGGCTCCTGCTTGGGGATGGTGGGGGACAGACAGGTGCTGGGATGTGCTGGTTGTTCCCTCGGCAGCTCCAGCAATGTCTGGGCCCTGGTTTTGTTTCTTCCTGGTGAGTCCCTGCCCTTCAGTGGGCTCCCAGAGCCTCAGCTCCACTGCTGGGGAATGTCACAGCCACAGCCCTCAACCCCCCGGGACACCCAGCCCAAGACCCTGTGGTTGGGGAATTAACCTGTAATCCCTGCCCTGACACCCTCAGCATCCCAGGATCTGTGGTACAAGGACAGTTATTTCTCCCTACACCCCAGTGCAAGAGGATTCATTGGAGATGGCCAAGCTCCCCACAGCAGTGAGGGGACATCCCGGCCTCTGCTCCCCTGGAGCGTGGACACACGGACATAGCAGAGCTCTGGGCAGGTGTTGGGTCCCAAACCAAAATCCAGTGATTTAGGAATAGTAATTATGGATGGTCAACAATGAAATCATTTTAGGAGCATCTGGAGGAAGTTGGACAGTTGCCCTAAAGCCAAAAAGCAGAATACTCCTTGCTACAGCTGGGATTTTTTTTTTTTTCATTTTTATCCAAAGAGGAACTACCCACAAGCTCCGGGATAATCCCAGGAGAAGCGGGGCAGTGCCAGGCTCTCCACAGGGCACTTGGACATGGAGGAGGCCCCACACATGGTCCCACCTGACAAAAGCATGGGCACCATCAGGCTGCACCTCCCTGTCTCAGCACTGTGACCCCACTGCCCTCCCTGGCACTCAGGGTGTCCAGCCAGCCCCAAACTGATCCCAAAGCCAGACCTGGGATGTCATCAGGTGGAAAAAACTCCTCTCCACTGCACCCACTGCACCCTCGTGGTGCTGCAGGGAGAGTGCCAGTCCCTGTGGGTGCTGGCAGAGCCCCTGCCCAGGGTGGGGGGTACAGGGCAGCCCCCCAGAGCACCGGGGCACCCTCAGACAAGTGTGGGGAGGGCTGATGGAGCTGGGGCTGGGAGCAGCAGAGCCAGATTTTCAGGCTCCTGCCTTTGAACTCTGGGTGCTCCGGGGCACCTCTGTCCTCTCTGGAGCTCTCCCTGGGGGCCCCAGGGGGGTCTGGGCAGCCCCTCCTCTCCACTGGAGCTGGAGGGGCTGAGGGGCCACAAACCCACCCCCCATCCCCCTGTTGTGCCTCAGTTTCCCCACCTCCGGGGGCATTGGGAATGCTTCCTGTGGGTCCTCTCCTGCTTCCCAGGCTGCCTGGGAGTGCACTGGCACCACGTCCCTGGTGCTGGGAGATGCTCCAGCCTCCGGCCCTGGCCCCACCCCACTCCCTGGCCAGGTCTCTTGGCTGTTTATTTGTTTTTCAGTCTCGGGGTGACTTTTCCTCTGCACGAGACATTCAGCCCTCCCAGGGGCAGATGAAGCCACCACACCTCCCACCCCCACGCCACTGGCTCAGCTCTGACCCCCAGCCCCTGCTCCAGGGTCAGGCTGGGAATCCACCCACTGAGGGTGGGTCAGGCAGGTGTGGGTGTCTGCTCGGTAGAAAATCCCCTACCTGGAGGCTTGGGGAGCTCCGAAGTCCCTGGGGGATATGGGGTGCAGGCAGGGACCCTGGATGTGTGTTGGTCTGGCTGCAGGGCTTGGGATGAGGATGGAAAAGCTTGACTTTTCCTGTGCCTGGACCTGAAACCCTTACATGGGATTTGTGTTCTCTTATTGTCCTCTCCCTCCACTGACTGCCTGAATTTCCCTCCAGCTCTTGGGTACCGTGGCCTCTCTGCTGCCTTGTCATCAGTGCCCGGGGATGTGCCACGGCCGGGGCTGGTGCTTTACACACTCCCCCTTTGATCATTTTCTCTGCCAGTTCCTTGCTGGCAGTTGGAAAACAGAAAATACCATATACAGGGAGCAAGAGAGGAGAAAAACTGAAAAAAAGGAGTCACACAGGATAAAACTGGTGACTTTGGGAACGCCCTTGCACTGGGTGCTCCCCACCTTGGCACCCACCATGGCACAGGCTTGGGATGCTCACAGGGCTTTGATTGAGCCTCACTGAATTCCCTGACTCCGGGAGCTGGGTATTTAGGGGAAACCCCAGGACAGTGATCCTTGCCCTGGAAATGCTGTGTAAGCACCAGTACCCTCCTGCCCACCCCATTCTCTCCTGAAACGTGTGCAGGGACCTGGTCTGGGGCTTGTCCACAGAGGGCACCACACCTGAAGCATGTCCTGTGGAGGTTCCCCCCATGCCTGGAGCCCCCCATGTCCCCGTCATGACACTGGGATGGTGCAGAGCTCCGTCTGTGCAGGGTTTGGGTCTGGCTTCATCTGCACCCCCCAGCCTGGCCCCCCCTTCCTCTCCACTCCCGGCCAGGGGGTCTCAGTAAATGCAGCTCTGAGGACCAGCTGCCCAAGGAGCCTTCCCTGGGTGGAACCCCCCCAGTGCCTGTTCCAGCAGAGCAGCACGAGCCTGGCCTCGCACGGTGAGCAGGCTCCGGCCATGCCACCGTCCCCAAAGCCACCCGGCGCTGCCCTGGCACGGGGACGGGACCCCGTGGGCCCCGTGGGGTGCAGGCTGGGGTGCAGGCTGGGGCCAGCTGCCGCGGTCCGGGGCATCAGGACACCGCGCTCCCTGATTCCCACGCGGCCGGGAAATCTCCGGGAGGATCCGCAGCGCCTCCGGCCCCGGCTGGGCTCAGGCTCCGGCTTGCGGAGCGCGCTGGTGGCTCCAGGCGCTGCTGTCTGCGCTGCCTGTCGGGGCAGGGCCATCCCTTCCCTGCTGCAAAGCCACAGCGCTGCTCCCGCGTCACTGGCACCCCAACCACCGTGGGAATCCCTGGGGACACGGCCACAGCGGGATTGGTGACCAGGGAGTCTCGGGGTGCCAGTGGGGGACTTTGGAGTCCGACTGGGGGATGCTGGCTTAGGGGTCATGACTGGCAAAGCTCTGTGCAGGATTTGTGCTCCCCCGTGCCCTGTGGGATCCCACAAATCAAAGCAACACCAGGGTAAGAAGCAGAAAGTCCTGTTTGGGGACACTTTTAGTACAGGGAATTGGGGTCCCCAGCATTCCCCAACAGCCCAAGGACATCCCAGGGTGAGACAATGTCCAGCAGCATGGCTGTGTCACCACGCCATCAGTTCAGTGCCCTGCTGAGGGGTCCCTGCTGCAGCAGCAGCTCTCCAGCCCCTTTTTAAAATTGGGACCCAGCCACATCCACCTGTCCCAGTGTCACTGTCACACAGGCAGAGCTCCCTGTTGCACAGATCCTTCGGGCACAGCCTCATCCATCCCCTGTCCTGCAGGAGAGGCCTGGGGTCCCCACCAGTGCACCAAGGCCCTGCACATGTCAGCTAAATGAAGGGTGGTGGGGCCCCAGGCAGGGATGTCCCCTGCTGCCTTGTCTGAAGCCCAGGTGGTGGCCCTGCCCGTGTCCTTCGCCCCGTTGTGCCAAGGGGAGGTGGCTGTGCCAGCCCAGCTCTTGCGGTGCCTCTGTCCTGCCCCGGCACGGGGGGAGCCGGCGCCAGCACCGGCCTCCCCAGGGTCACTGTCCTCGTCCCAGGGCTGCACAGCGGTGGCCTCACTTGCCCGCAGGGATCCCGTTCTCCCCAGCACCTGCCGAGCCGAGGGCCATCTCCATCCGACTCCTGGGAAGCTGCGAATCCCTGGGCTGTCCCACCGGAGCTGCGCCCAGCTGCACCACTGCGGAGAGAAGGCTCCTGTCACCCGCTCGGCCAGCGCTGGGACATGGGGCATCCTGAGGGGACTGGGGAGTGGGGCCAGCTGCCATCCCCACCCCATCCCACGTGCACGACGGCAAAGGGCCCCGTATCCCTCAGGCCACCCCAGGCAGAGGGAGGATGTTAGAAAGTCCCTCTCCAGGGATACAGAGAGGCGAAACCCACGGGGAGGTCCCAGCCAGTGCAGGGGGACATGGGAACATCGACCTGCAGACCCACCCCTGTCCATGGGACCCCCTTTGTGATTCCCCAAACCACTCGGGGATGGGAACCTGCGGCCAGGCACCTCATCCCGGGGTGGGTCCGGTACCTGCTCGGCAGCTGTGCCGGGCGCGCACCTCCCGCATCGCCTGCTGGTTCTTGAAGCGCACGAGCCCCATGGTGATCTCGGCGTTCCAGCCCGGGTCCTCCTGGGCGCAGCGGAAGTCGATCTCGAGGCTGTCGTCCATCACCACCGTGAAGTAAATGTGCCGCTCCTTCCACTCCACGCACTCCACGGCCTTCATGCGGGCGAAGCTCAGCTCCTTGCGCCGCGAGCCCTTGGGCTCGAAGAGCTGCAGCCCCTTCTCCGTCAGCAGGCACCGCTTCTTCTTCCAGAGCTGCAGCAGCCCCCCGCTCCGCTTCTCCAGCACCCCCTCCCTCAGCACCTTCTCGGGGGTCATCGCGGCTCCTCGGCCCGCCGGGATCCTCACTCAGCGCCTCGTGCCGGCCCAGCCGGGCATTCCCCGCCGGGCACTTCCAGCCGGAGCCGCGCTCCCCGGGGCCGGGACCCCGCGCTGGCCGTGCTGCCCCCGGGCACTCGGCGCCCTCCGCTGCGGCTCTCAGAGGGGCTGAGCCATGGGGTGCCCCATTCCGGCCGCCAGCCCCGTGCCGGGGCTCTGCTGCTCCCTGCCCGAGCCGCGTGTGGGATCCGCGCTGCCAGGAGCTGTCGCTACTTGCCCGGCCGCTCTCCCACTCGCATTCCTGCCGCCTCGCCTGGCCCCTCCTGCGCTCAGGCTCCCTTCACGCCCAGGCGAAGCCCGGCCAGGCCCGGCGCAGCCCCGCTTCACCCGGGAGGAGCTTTCGGGGTGCCCGAGGGCAGGCGCTGCCTCAGGGTCTTCGTGTGAACAGGCAGGGTGTGGGGTGGGGCTGCGTGGCAGCGATGCCAGCCCACGGCTTGGGGACTTGTGCGCGACAGCCCGGGGTGCAGGGACAGATGCTGGAGGTGCAAGAGCAGCTCTTGGGGGGTGCAGCACCAGCTGCTGGCGTGCACCCCACGGGCACAGGGCTACAGGGTGCAGTGCTGGTGGGGACAGTGGGCTGTAGGGCACAGGGCCGACTGGACAGGGGGCTGTGCATAAAATGCCAGCCAGGCAGGGGGTACAGAGTGCAGTGCCACCGGGCTTGGGGGGCTGGGGGCTGCACTGCCAGCCAAGAAGGCACAATGGGCTGCAGCGCCAGGGCAAGGGTTTCTGAGGTGCAGTGCCAGCTGGGACGGGGGGCTGTGGGGACCCCGGAGTGCAGCCCAGGAGGGGAGACAAAAGCAGAGAACAGACAGCAGCCATGGGGACAATCCCTGGCAGCCACCCACCCCCCAGCCACTCACCCAAGGGTGCTGGGCCACCCCTCAGCGCACAGAGCTCCCATCCCTCAAAGCCCCTGGGAGGGGGATTTGAAGCCCCCGGGCTATCCCACGGCGAGGAGCAGCATCCCCCAGCCTCGCGTGACCTGTGCAGGGGGAACGAGCCGTGGAGCGGGGCCGGGGCAGCGCAGCCTGGTCCTGCCTGACCCTCCCTCCCCTGCAGCCAAACACCTTCTCCTTTGCAGCCCGTCTCGTTCCCGGCCACCGCAGCACCGTCTGTTCCTGTGCCAGCGCCTGGCACCGAGGGGTTCCCCGGGCCGGGCCCGGCTGCCGCGGGGCACATCTGGGGACTTGTGCTGGCGTGGGGCTGCCAGGGCAGGTGGCGGTCCCAGGTGGCTGGGCAGCTGGATGTGCCCCTGCAAATGCTGAGGGTGTGGGTCCTTCACCCAGGTGAGGTCTGCAATGGGAAGAAATCCCCCCTGGAATGTGCCGGGGTCACTGACGGGGGCTGGATCAGCCCCTGGCTCCCTGGCACGCTGCCGCTGTCCTAGTGCCCACCTCCCGGCCCACCCTGCTCATGCACCCCTCGCAGACCCCAACCCCGCAGAGCCCCCGGCTGGAGTCCCTCCTGCCCCAGCCCCTCCATCACTCCCGGTCCCTGCCGAGGGCTTTGCCAGCAGCCGCCGTGGCCAGGGGGCAAGTCTGCAGAGCTGATGAGATGCACCTCATTATCCCTCATTAAGAGGGCAGGGCGGCTGGCGGAGCCAGGAACTGGTTCGTGCTCCCTGGGGCCAACCTCGCCACGCTGGCAGAGATCCCGGGTGTCCCAGGAGACCCGGGCTCCTGACGTCAGGCGGCCCCGGAGGTCACCCCGAGCAGCCCAGCGCTCCCGAAGGAGCAGAGCAGCTGTGTGGGTTCCCCCACCAGGGCTGTTTTCCCACGCGCGGGTAAAGCTCAGCTCCAGGGATGCCGAGCCCTGGCAGCTCCGGGGGAGCAGTTTCGGGACTGTCGCTGTTCTGGTGAGCTGGGATGTCCGTGGGCAGTTCTGGCTCACCATCCAGCTCCAGCTCCATCCTCACAGCCCGGGGCAGAGCCAAGGGCTGCCAACCCTTGCCCGAGACCCCCGCTCCTCTGCTCACTGCAGCCACTGCTTCTCCAGGCACCAGCCACCAAGGGAACGTGATGCTCCCGCAGCCCTGTGTGTGAAGGAGCTTTGACAACGTCCTTCTCCGCTCCCGTCTCCCCAGCTGTCCATTCCCAGACCCACCAGGCAGGAGTCCGGGGGGCACATGGCAAACCCAGCAGGACTCTCTGTGCCAGGCTGTGAGCGAGCCAAGGGCTCTGCTCCACGGGCTGCCCACGGCTCATCCCATCCACACAGGGCCCTCGGGGCAGGTCACGGGGCCGCCGGGCTCAGCCCTGCCCCGAGGTGACATCCCCACAGAGCTCGGTGGCACGGTGACATCCCCTGTCACATCCCCGCTGGCCACGGGGCTCGGAGGCTCCAGTCTGACCCCTCAAGTGGTGCCATCACCTCCAGGCTCCAGGGTGCTTGGCCACAAGCCAACCTCTGGTTTGTCCCTTCGGGGGCAGGTTCGGGTGCCACAGCCCCTTTCCCAGGCTGCAGCCCCCGAGGGGTGGGAGCTGCCGGGCACAGCGCGGCTCTGCTGCCTCGAGGGGCAGCTGGACAACACCTGGGCACAGGTGAGCAGACACGTCCGGCTGCCCGGCCGGGCCCTGCCGTGCTTGCTGACCAGCAGAGGGTAGCAGATGGTCGGAGCTGTCCCACTGCAGCTCAGGCAGATGCCCAAAAAGCACCTCTAGTCCCACCCTGCTTCTCCTGGGCCATGGCCCACCACCTCCTCCAGCCCCCCTCATGCCTCTGTCGGGATGTGCAGCCCCCGAGATCCTGTCCTGGTGTCCCCATGGTGGTCTCTGTCTCTCCCTAAGCCACTCTGAGTGACCAGTGCAGGGTCAGCAGGTGTATGGCACCCAGGGCAAACCCTCAGGGTACAGTCCCTGTCCTCAGACATGGTTTACCTGGGACCTTTGGGGCTGGGAGCTCAGCAGAGACCCACCAGGCTGGAGAAAAGAGGACTTGGGGAGACTGACCTTCAGTCTTCCACTGTCTAGAGAAGGGTTGTGCAGAAGGGAGACACAGCCCTGCCTGGCAAAAGGCCACAAGACACCAGGCACAGGGGCACATCAGGAAAACCCGTGATTCACAGAATCACTAATGTTGGAAAAGCCCTCCCAGGTTCCAAGATCATCAGTTCCAACCATTCCCCCAGCACTGCCATGGTCACCACTAAACCATGTCCCCAAGTGCCACATCCACAGGTCTTTTGAACACCCCCAGCGATGGTGACTCCACCTCTGCCCTGGGCAGCTGTGCCAGGGCCTGACCACCCCTTCAGTGATGAAACAACCCTTTCAAGGGTTGTGTGGCACAACGCTGTGACGAGATCCACAGTGGTGGGACCTCCATCCTCAGAGGGTTCCTGTACCTGAGTGGACACCAAGTGCTCTGATTAACCTGACCTTTGGAGCCCTGCCTTAGGCAGGAGGTTGGAGTTAAGACTTCTGCTGGTCCCTTCTAACCTACAGCTTTCTGTGGCCCTCTGAAACCCAAATCCAGCATTTTCTCCTGGCTTTGACCAGGCCTCCAGTGGAATTGGCCTCTCTGGGATCCATCACATGTGATATGTCAGTACCTCATAGAACCACAGACTG
Organism: Pseudorectes ferrugineus; assembly: GCA_008033365.1. Classification (NCBI taxonomy): domain Eukaryota; kingdom Metazoa; phylum Chordata; class Aves; order Passeriformes; genus Pseudorectes; species Pseudorectes ferrugineus. The sequence continues at coordinate 197 of QWTY01069896.1, read as the reverse complement.
GTTTGGGTTGAAAGGTTAAAAACCCATCTCCTTCCACCCCCTGCCATGGGCAGGGACATCTTCCACTAGCCCAGGTTGCTCCAAGCCCCATCCAGCCTGGCCTTGGACACTTCCAGGCATGGGGCAGCCACAGCTTCTCTGGGCACCCTGTGCCAGGGCCTCCCCACCCTCACAGGGAACAATTCCTTCCCCATATC
>QWTY01069882.1:0-12940 GCA_008033365.1 Pseudorectes ferrugineus | reverse complement strand
TCCCAGCCTGGCTCCAGAGGGGCTTCAGCCCTGGAGCAGCTCCGTGGCCTCCTCTGGACTCGCTCCAGCACCGCGGCGCCCCAGCTGGCGGCAGCCCCAGGGGTTCTCACCAGAGCAGAGGGGCAGAATCGCCGCCTCCCCGGTGCCGCCGGGGTCCGGCCCAGCCCCGCGCGGCCCCTCCGCCCTCAGTGGTTCAGCCCGGCAGATCCGGGGCCGCCTCAGGGCGCCGCCCCCGCCGCGGCCGCGCAGCCGCCAGGTAAGGCCGGGCCGGGCCCCACGCGGGGCTGTGGGGCTGGGCCGGGGGCGCCGCGGGGCTGCGGCTTCCGCGCCCCGTTCGCTGCCGAAGCGGCCCAAACCCTGGGCCCGGGGACCGCGCCGGCACCGAATGGGGACCGCTCCGGACCCCCGGTGCCTGTGCCCGGGAGCGGCCGCTCCGCGGGCTGAGCGCTGACCCGTCCGAGCCGCGCGTTCCGAGCCTCGGGCCGCTGCCCCGAGCCCGGGTGTGACACGGTGTGACAGGTCCCGGGCTTAGCCGGGCTAATCCCGGGGGGGGCCGGGAGCGCGCGGCCCCCGCCCGCGCCCCCGCGCTCCGCCGCTGCAGCGCAGCGCCCCGGGACGAGCAGCAGCCACCATCTCGCTGTCCCTCGCACTGCTGCCGGACTGTCCTGAGTGAGCACGGGCAGGCTCGGACGCCGACTGCTCTGTAATCATTAATTCTGTTAAGGGGAAAAAAGAGTGAAATCTTGCATGTAAATTGATTTTTTTTTTTGCTTTCGCAGATCAGTAAGCGGCTGCAGCGCGTTCTCAAAATGCAGTATTCCCATCACTGTGAGCACCTGCTGGAGAGGCTGAACAAGCAGCGAGAGGCCGGATTCCTCTGCGACTGCACTGTGGTCATCGGGGAATTCCAGTTCAAAGCACACAGGAATGTGCTTGCCTCCTTCAGCGAGTACTTCGGGGCCTTTTACAGAGATGCATCTGACAATAACGTTGTCTTGGATCAGACTCAAGTGAAAGCTGATGGATTCCAAAAGCTCCTGGAATTTATTTATACGGGAAACTTAAACCTTGACAGGTAACACTCTATTAGAGGGGGAAAGGGAATAGGGAAATAAACTTTGTGGTAAGGCAGAACTGGATATTTTGTAATAAGCTGTGGAGAAACAAATAGCAGTGGATGTGATACATAGTGACAACTTGAAGTTCATCTGTTTGTATCCTTTAAAATACCCCGTGACATGTGAGTGCGAAAATAAAGGTGTGATGTTTCAGTGGTTGATAGTTTCAGTCTCCTGCTGTTTTTGTCTGCTTTGGGAGAGATTAAACATCGTGCATGATTCCCAGGAGAGAGAAGGACAAGTGTGTGTGTCTGGAGGTGAATTACAGTAGTTCTGTTTTTCAAAAACACACAGGAATTGTGAATGTGGTAGAGACTAAAGTCTGAGGGATGGATGAGGATATGCAGGATTTTAAAATTTGCATGATCTGTTACTTAAAATTTTATATTACATTGCACAAAAGGAGTCACAGAAAAAGTGTGTCCCCTCATTACTGCATTGATTTTGTGCCTGTTGTGCTGCTTTACATACAGTGGGGATGCTTTTTTCTTTCCAGTGCTTTTTTCTCAGTGAAAGATATTTATCTCTCGTGAGGGAGGTGTGGCTACTTAGAAGTACCAAGTCCAGGATTTTTACTTCTTTCTCAATGTCTGATGTCAAATGCAGGCTTAAAAACTTTTCATTTCTACTGAAGTGTGGAAACTCATACTTGATAATTTTAAGTGCATAGATGCAGAGTATTTTTTTTAATTAGCTACAAGCTTTAACAGCAGCAGAGCTGAAGTTAGTGATTGGTGCTTTGACAATTACAAAAGAGCAGAATTGTGCAGAGTTCTTGATGTCCATCTGGGACTGCAGCAGGAGAGTTTCTGGCAGGAACTGAAAAATAGAGTGTAGTGGTTTAAATGAGGACTTCCTTCGTGTTAATGATGTCTGTGTGCAGCTGATAGAGAATTAAGACTGTTTACAAATCGTTTTATAAAACAAGATTAATACCTGCCACAGAAGTGCTGAGGTGAATGCACTGCTAGTGAATTACCTGAGACTTTGGCAAGAAAGTTTATGAAATGGTATTTTATGTATTTTATTTTCTAGTGTTCTATGCCTTTATCCTTTATACCATGCTGTTATTTCTGAGCTGTTTGGACCAATAAGCCCACATCTAGCCTCACCACCTTACAAGTTGAATTTTAACTTAAAATTCTACAAGAGGCATGTAACTAAAATAAAATCCTCAGTTTGAGGGTCTGCAGACCTCACTAGACACGGACCTCCAGCTCAGAAATAATTGACATTCTAGAGCCTTGTGGCACTACAGCACTGAGAAATTAAATGCTGCTGTATGTTCTCAAAGTTACATTTTCTGACAGTATAACTCCTCTGCAGCTCTGTGTCCGTGTGTGATACAGTTGGTGCAGAACAAATGTTTGCTTTGTCCAGAATGTTTCACCCAAGTTTTGTTTCCTTGCAGCTGGAATGTTAAAGAGATTCACCAGGCTGCCGACTATCTCAAAGTAGAAGAAGTGGTCACTAAATGCAAGATCAAGATGGAGGACTTTGCTTTCATTGCTAATCCCTCTTCCACAGAGACATCCAGTATCACTGGGAATGTTGAAATGAATCAGCAGACTTGCCTCCTGACTCTCCGAGATTACAATAATCGGGAGGAGAAGGAAGATGCTGCTGCTGCAGAGCTGGTTCAACCACAGGCAAAGAAGGCAGCTTTAGAAAAGAAATTGCCTCAACCCAAAAAGCGAAAGAAGAATTTCAGCCCCCCCAAAAGCATGGAGAATAAATCCCTACAATATCAGAACGAGGTGGCCGGGAACACATCCTTTGAGATGTTTTTAGATGCAAATAAGCTGGCCACCCACATAACAGAACAGGCTGCCCAGGGCAGCGATAACTCGGAGCTGCAGCTGGCAGCGGTGGTGGAGAGCGAAACGCTGGCGGCACAGGATATCCTGGCCCAGACCATGGCAGCCAAACAGAAACGGGGAAAGCCTCAGCAGAGCTGTGCCCTGAAGGAGCACTGCATGTCCAACATAGCCAGTGACAAGGGCACTTACCAGCTGGAGAGCTCCGGGGAGGAGCTGGACCAGAAGTTCTCCAAAGCCAAGCCAGTGTGCAACACCTGTGGGAAGGTGTTCTCCGAAGCGAGCAGCCTCCGTCGGCACATGAGGATACACAAAGGGGTGAAGCCCTACGTGTGCCAGCTCTGTGGGAAGGCCTTCACCCAGTGCAATCAGTTGAAAACGCATGTAAGAACTCACACAGGTAAGCCACTGGCTTCAGTGTCTCATGGGCTGTGGAGGCCTGGGATCACACACAGCCTGCGAGTGCAGGACTGGAAAGATTCTGACTTCTTCCTCTTGAAATTTTGTCTGCTGTTGCTGTGCATGCAGTACCAGTATCCTGATAGCATGAAATGTTTCAGCATTTTTCAGTACAAAATCATAATTTGTACTTTCAGTAGCTAGAGAGGACTATATTAGTCTGAGCATCTTGATTTGTCTGAGTATCTTGATTTCTGGAAAGACTCAGGAGAGCTAGCTGTCCTTTAGCTCTGTAGAGTGGTGGAGTGGCCAAAAACTACTGTCAGTAGAGCATGAAAAGCAAGCTGTACTTGGTACTAGAATTTCTGTTGCTTTTTTTTAAACTTCAAAGCATAATATGTGAGAAAAAGAGTGGGAAAAAAATTCAGTCTTGTCCTATAGGGTCTTTAAAAAAAGGTAGGAAGGTTGGCTGAATTACTACAACATTTGGGATTTTATTTAGTAGATGTGCAGCTGAAAGCTGTGATGGTGTTATGATCTCTGCATTCAGTAACATTACCAGGAGCTTGTGTCATATCAAGCATCCAAGAGAAATCACTTAGGAACACTTAAACATCTTAATCCAGCATGTCTGACTTAAAGGATGATGAACAACAAATTGCTGGAGCCTGGGAAGGTGCAGGGGAGAAGTCCTGTGCTTGTCTTTCCATATGTTCTGTATGTTGGAAAGCTCTGAGCAGAGGTCACAGTGGAGCTTTTTCCCAGGAAGCTGTGAAGATGTAGGAGATGTTGAGGAACAGCTGCAGGAGAGCACCTTGCTCTTCCTGTGACCTAGGGAGAGAGTTTCAAATTCTGTCAGCCAGGGTCTAACCAAAGATTCACACGAGGTGGAGCTTGATTGCAGAATTCAGGGACAGTGCTGGTAGGAATGTCAGCTGTACTTTGTACATTTGAGGGTATTGTCCTGGGAATTTTTGCAAGAGTGGGGAGGGAATTCCGTGGTGTTGGTTGCTAAATGGCATGCTAGATGTCTAATACTTTTACTTTTGAAGTTTTTATGTACATTATTTACTCACGAGGTTTGATTGTGCACTGCCACAGAGTGGCAGAGAAAGGCATTTTTATACTTTATAGAACTGCAGAGTTGCACAAGCCCTTACAGGAGACAGTTCACCACTAAGAGAACACTAACAGTCTGCTGTAACATTCTGCAGCAGACACCGGTGAGAAATTAGGGAGCACTAGACTGTATGTTGAAGACGTGTTGCTGTTGGGCAAGCAAGAAAAAGCAGATGATTTGTTCATTTTAAATATTCAGAATGATGAACAGACATAACCAGCAAAGAGTCTGAAACTGAAGTAGCACCATTCTTAAAATAAAGTGGAGAAGGTGACACTATTAAAAACATTATTACTTTTTTTTTTACCCAAACATAATGTGTTAAAAAATAGTCCTGTTATCCTTTGTGTTCTACCACGTTCCACTTCAGTGGACTGATTACAGGATGTTCCAAGATGTTATTTGTAAGAAGCATTAGAACAGACTCCTGAGCTTTGGTCAGGTCGTGGATTGCAAAGCTTTCTTATGTAAATAGAGAGCACAAGGGTGTTGTTTTTCACCAGGGGAGAAGCCATACAAGTGTGAACTGTGTGACAAAGGCTTTGCCCAGAAGTGCCAGCTGGTGTTCCACAGCCGGATGCACCATGGAGAGGAGAAGCCTTACAAATGTGATGTCTGCAACCTGCAGTTTGCAACCTCGAGCAACCTGAAGATCCACGCCAGGTAGGCACAAGTGAGATCCTGCAAACGCTTATCCTTGGGTTTATTTAAATAGAAACATTTACTCCGGTGTGAGGAAGAGTTACACATTCTTGTGGTTGTGGCATTTCTACTCCTTTTCCCGTGGGACTTCTCTCACAATGCTTAATGGAGTAATTGCGTGGATGTACTTGCTCATTAGGGAGGAGATTTGTGCTGAATGAATGGTACAGCCTGGGTCTGGTATCCTTGTTTTAAACTGCTTGTAGCACCAGAGAGTTCCATGGTGGGAAGTGAGATGTTCTCACTTCTGTCTGGGTGGGGCTTTTGGCATTTTTGGCAGGAGCGGCAATGCTATTCCCGTGTTAGGAATCATCATCTTATATTTCAGTACCCTAAAGTGCAAAGCATGCCGAGTCCCCATGGTGCACATTACCTGTGCAGGGCCGTGGTTCAGCTCAGCTGCCGTGGAAATCACGGATGTGCCGATCCCAGAGGGACCAGGGCGTGAGTTTCACCGCGCAGGACGTGCGAGCTCACACCAAACTCAGCTGTTAGCTCTTTGCTGTACCCCGGAGCAGTAGCAGGAGGAGCTCTGGGGATGCAGCTCTCCCTGAGGCCGTTTCCTCAGCCGTGGATGCTGACGAGGATGTGTTGTTGCAGGAAGCACAGTGGGGAGAAGCCGTACGTGTGCGACCGCTGCGGGCAGCGCTTCGCCCAGGCCAGCACGCTGACGTACCACGTGCGGCGGCACACGGGGGAGAAGCCCTACGTCTGTGACAGCTGCGGCAAAGCCTTCGCCGTGTCCAGCTCGCTCATCACCCACTCCCGCAAACACACAGGTACGGGGCACGAGCGGGGCTGGAGAGGGGGAACAACCCGTAAATCCGCGTTTGGGAGTTGTCATCCAGCTCCCTTCTTGTGTTTATTTTTCCTTTGATTCCCGTTCAGGGAGCACTTTCTCCCATTGGACATTATCTCTGTTCCGTTTTATTTGTTCTTGATGTGTATTCTGGTTTATATATTGAAATAACAACGTCCTCTTGTTTCCTTTAGGAGAGAAGCCATATATCTGTGGCATTTGTGAAAAGAGTTTTATTTCCTCTGGAGAGCTCAATAAACATTTTCGGTCCCATACAGGTCAGTTTTCAGACAAGCTGCTTCCTGCAGTATAAATTATAATCTACTTTTACTCTTTTGCCTTTAAAATACACTGTATTGGGCTGTACTTGAAAGTAGAACAGTTTCTTAATTTATATATCTCTGGGTTAACATCATGTAAAGAAAATATTCATTAATTTTTTTAATGGCCTTTTTCAGAGTAGTATCTGTGCCACAGTGTAGGTGTTGATGTATGATCGAGGCTTTACTTAAAATGTTTGGGTCTTCTTGTTTTGTTTTAAACTATTATTCTGGAAATAATTTTATTCTGAATAGAGACACAGACAAAATAAGAGTTACAAAGTTGTGTTTCAAAATAGAATGTTGAAATCTGTTATCCTAAGTCTCCAACTGTATTTTTTTCAACATCAAGATTGTTCTCACTGCCAAACCTTTTTTTTCAGGTGAAAGACCATTTATCTGTGAAATGTGTGGAAATTCTTACACAGATATAAAAAATCTTAAGAAGCACAAAACGAAAGTTCACACAGGTGAGTTCCTTGTGCAAAGAAAGGTTAAGAAACCACATCAGCTCTTTTGCCTTCTGTGCTGAATAAATCTTTTTGTTCATGCAGGCCTGAAATTAGAAAACAAAAGAATTTTGGATAGTAGTTGTTTTTAGGGCCAAAAGCATCTGTATCCAGCCTTGTTCAACACTGGCTCCATACTCCTTGTCCTCTGTCCATCCTTGTGTATTGACCATAAATCCCTTGCCTCTGGCATATGGGAAAGGGAATAAATGGTGTCTGTGTACATCTGGAGTGGGAGGGAGAGGGTGAGAAAATGAGCCATACGCAGAGACAGCTTGGAATTTAGGAAGGTCCCAGTGCAGCAGGAAGCCAGTGGTGAGGGCAGAGCAGCACTGAGTGTGGAGAGCACCTGGCAGAGCTGGAGGGGTGAGCTGGGAGAGGTGCCAAGGCAGGCCAGCTCTCGTGGAGAGACAGCAGGCAGCCAGGAGTGCCTCAGCACTGAAATAACAGTGGCTTTGGAGCATGCTTTGGTAGAGGAAGGGTCAGATATCCGATGTGGCTTAATCAGAGAGCCATCCAAGAGCAGTGGCTGGCTGCATTCCAGCGGGAAGGCAGCAAGGAACCCACTAACAGGGATTTCAATTAAGAATAGAAAGTAATTTTTCAAGAGACTGGATAAAATCTGGCTGGCTGGAATAGAGTTAACAAATGTTGCCTTCCAAATTTTACAGACAAATGATACTTTGTACACTGCTCTCTGAGTTAGAGGAGGATGCTTAGATGTGGCTCTGCTTCTGAGACTTTCTGGGGTGGAAAATCTCAAGGAAGCTTTCATGATTACATTTTTCCCAAAGATCCTTTGTTCACTGTGATGTTAAGGGTTTGTTATCTTCTGTACCATGCCAAGTAGAGATCAGGTTGGAATGCATCATCCTTCCAGTTGTCACACTACAAGCAGCAGCAGATGTGATTCCCAGTGCTGACATTGTACTTACAGCTGGTCTGGCTTTGCAGCACATGGAAGCTCCAATATCCCAGCTGCCCAGGCAGCCTGTGGCACACCAGGTGTTGGCTCTGACAGCCATTGGAAAAGGAATTTGCAGAACTTGTGCACGAGCTTTTGAACATTTCTTTCTGTGGTTTTTTTTTTTGTTTCCACAGGACCTGAAACTCCCCCCGATTCTACTGCACTTGATAATTCTTTCAATGAACAAGAGTCCATTCAGAGTCAGAAAAGTCCTTTATCGGAGTCCATAGATGTGAAACCCTCTGAGATGTCTTTAGCACTTCCTCTCCCCATTGGGACTGAAGACCATCAGATGCTGCTCCCCGTGACAGGGAGCCAGTCCCCTTCATCAGAAACATTACTGAGATCTGCTGTGACTGGATATTCAGAACCTCAGTTTATTTTCCTGCAGCAGTTGTACTGACAGAGCAGTGCAGATCCATCCAGGTAGCTTGGTAGTGAACTTGGAAATATTTGGTAAGATGAACACAATCAAACAACCAGTCATGCTCTCTGAATTGGACTTGTTCTTTGTTTTCTTCTGTGTAAAGACACCTGTAAGGCATTTCCATTGTGCAGTGCTGAATTGTGCTAATCTACAATCAAATTTCTATTTGTGGTTAACACTGATTTCCAGGAGATGATTCCCTTCCAGCAACACCTGCCTTAAGAATTCTCTGTTACATATGTTAATGTATTGTGGAGTTCTCTTCCCATGTTCTTGCTGATTTGATGTGTCACAATGTCATTTGAGAACAGATATTTTAAGCCATATTTGATAGTTTAGGAAGATTAACCCAGAGGTGTAGGGGGAAATCATAATTTGGATGTATTACTAAGCCTGCACTCCAAGGTGCTCGAATGGTCCATGATGAAGTTAGGTCAGTGCTCTGCTGAGGTGCTTGCATAGGTTTGCTGCTGGCTGCCAGAATTGCCTCAGGGGAAGCCTGACCAGAGGGAAAGAAAGGTTTGGGTGTATTTTCCTGACATGAAAAGTAAAGGAGGGTTAATTTTTGTCTGTAGTGTGGCAAGTTGGAGGGTCCTAATGGCATAGATACTACTGGGTCTTCTTTCCAACAAGTTGCCTTTGTTTGTTTGTTTGTTTAAGTGAATCCAGCATTGTTGGATCTGTATCTTGTCCCAGATTTATTTTTCCCATCCCTAAAACATCCTGGGTTTGGCACAAATAGCAACAAAAGGAGAGCTGGGACATGCATGTTGTAGATGAGGCGAAAAGATGCAGTGAGTTAATTAGTGAGGCATGAATCAGAGCTTCATAATCCTTTCTTTGCTGTAGTGCTGCTTCTTGTGCTAGAGAAGAAGTAAAAAAACAGGAAATAAATCCTGCCCTTCACTGTGAAAATAATAAGTGAACACTACATGAGGGGGCATTAAAGAATAATACAACAGAGCAGATTGATATTCTTCCAGGCAAGGATTTGTTAGAGTTTAACTGATTTGTTCTAACTGAAGTTTTTGTGTATTGCTTTACCTCTCATGTCACTTGTCCACAGTAACTGCACAAAACTGGTACCTAGCAAGCCCCATGTAAAGACAGGTTTTATTACTGGCAACAGATATATTTAAAAAGCAACATTTTAATGTCTTGGTAGGGTCATAAAAGACTAGGTGACAATAGAAGTACTTTTCTACTCCATTTTGCCAGTTTGTGCCATTAACAATTGTAAGCATTATTCATGTAATCATCAAACAGTAATGAAACAGTCATGATACTGTACCAACAATGCATTTAAAGCTATCCTTTGTTGGTTATTTACTTGGTGCTAGCATTTATTTCCACCGATGCCTTGTGTCCAGACACTGATAAATAGAAGAGCATAGAAGATACCTCTTAACTGATTCTGTTCTACATGGAGTAATAATTAATCTGCACCTTAATTAAACAGACTTGTGAAAAATTTCTTGGAGGATTTCATTTAAAGACTCTGAAAGTGGTCCCTTGACTCCTGAGCGTGACTATAATTTTTTTTTCTCTTCCTGCATGTTTGTATTTGTCAAGTAACAGACCTTTTGCTGCTTTGTGTTGATCATTTTAGTATGGGGTGTGTCTATAACCTGCTGCTTGGTCACATTTTATGCTTTAATATATGGTAGATTTGCTGATGAAGCCTACCATGGACAGCAGGAGTAAGGCCATGTTCAACAGGAACATCCCTAATGCAGGAATCTCTCACACTGTCCCCACTGGAGCTAATTATTGCTGGGCCTTTAATTTCTCTGCTTGTGTGTCCCACTACACTTATGAACAGCTGATGTTCATAAAGCTGGCAAAAGACAAAGGATGAAGTTTTCTGGTATTTTATTTTTGGCATTTCCCTTTGTCTCCCCTCTTGTCTCTTTCAGCTTCTGTTGTTGGTGTAGCCCCTGAGGGATTCCTCAGCCTTGCCCTTTAAGACTGAAGAACCACAAAATCGGGATCTTGACTGTGTAGCTTGTACTAAGCTTCCTCTTTACCATCTCTCTCTGAAAGTAGAGCAGAAATCTTGGCATAGACATAGGTTTAGTCATGAATACTGAGAAAGAAAACACTGTACAACTTCCATATTTAAACAGCTTTGGAAGCCAAACTAATGATATGCTGCTGGTACCTGAGGAAAAGCAGCTCAAGATAAACATATCCAGGATAAACGACCAGGAGAGAGAACTAGCTCTGGAAAGAAACCTAAACAATAACTACATTCCTACATAGAAAATGCATTCCATAACAGTGTTTGTTTGGACTGTTTTTATATTTCTAAAATTATAGCTTATTACTGTATTCTTAGATTTCAGACTTTTTTAAAAAATACAGTGCTTAGATTTATACAGGATTTGTTTAGATACTTATAACAGTAACAGTTGCTTTATTAGTCATTTAGTTTTCTTTATAGACAAGAAGATACTCATTATTTTTTACAAGACAACAATTTTAACCTTTCTTAATAGAATACACAGGCTTGTAGTTTTGTCTTGGAGCAATAATTTAGTGACCTGCACTCTTGAGTCCCCATCTGAGAATTTTGATTTTTATCCTCATCTTTCGTGAAGATATCTCAGCTGCTGAGGTATGATCTCTACCAACTGTATTCATTTACTAGAATATAGATTTTAAATAAATAAATAAATATATATATATATTTGTAGGTGTGTTCAGGCTGTAGGTCTGGACTGTACCTTTTGCCAATAGATGCATGGAAATCAGCTGCACATCTGAGTCCTAGGCTTAAGGATTCTGGGTTCATTTTGAAGTACAAGGCTTATAACAGTATTGGTAATTTCTATAAGGGATTTATATGGGAGAGCATGGAATCTTTTTAGGCATACATGTCCTTGCAAAAGAAAAGAAGGAATTTTAATAATTCTGTTAAGAGTAATACAGAGAAAATGACATTATTTGTCACACTGCTGTTTCAGTCAATTTTGCACTGAGGTTGGTGCAAGTTTTGCCTGAATAGCTTGTCTGCATCTCTAAATCTCTGAATTGACTGTTTGGAAGTACTTAGGTGAGAATAGCTCCTTGTATCACATTTACTTCTAAATTAGTGCCTCTAAGTGGGCACAAAGCATGACAACCTTTCTGAAATCATGTGCTACAAAACAATTTTCAAGTACAGACAAGTCCCACATGAAGGATTTCAGGGCTGTGATCCCAGAGAGGCTCAATAAGCCTTGCAAAATTAAGTTCAGATAAGGACTAATAACTGATTTTTTTTGGTTAAATTATTTTTAAAGTATCTGTCATGTATATACAATTTTTTCTCTGTTATTTGTATATACCTCAACTCTCAATTTTATAATCCCTTGGGAAGGGAGGGAGTTGTACATATTTAGCCTGAAGTGTTTTATGTTAGACTTTAATAAACTTGTTTTATAATTTTCCCTCACCTTGTGTCTCCTGTTTATAACTGCAAGGGGCAGCAACAAAAGCAGGAGGGAACCAGTCAGACACAACCCTTGTCGCCACCCTGGCACGAGGACCATGGGGGCCCCCTGGAACTCATGGTAGGATTTGGGGGACCTCTGCTGCACTCCTGCCCTGCTGGATCAGTCATTTGCCTGTCGTCTAAAATTGGGGCAAAAATGCTGCCTTTCAGCAAGGTACAGTGAGGTCTAAAAGCTGAAAAAATGGTTTTCAGAGCAGGATTATGCTTGCTTTAGCTACTAGAATAACTCAGAAGAACATGGCAAAAAAAATCTAGCCTGTGTTAATTCATTCCAAAGAACAGAAGATGCATCTTCTAAGAATTTCAAGGTCAGAGGAAGGAAGCAGTAAAAGTCTGGCACAGGCCTCTTAAAGCAATACAGGGTTTTGCACAAATAATTGTCTTCGTTTGCAGGAAGCTGTTTATACAGAATTTGGTAGGAATTGCTTTCTTACAAAGGAATATCAGAGAAAACTGTAACACATGAGCTGTTTTTATGGATATTGTCAATAATGGAGAGTGCTTTATGGGCTGAACAAGTTGCTGTTAAACAAGGGTTCAGATAGAGTGCAAATACTTCAAACACATACACCAGCACTTTTGAAAGTAGATGCCATCTATCCTGATATATATGATAGTGTTGCCATCTTATCACATAACTAAAAACAAAATACTGCTGTTGGTAGAATTGGGTACTTGTTACCACCTCAGAGTAACAAATGTCATTTATACAAGTAAATTAAGACTTAATTTGAGCGGTGAAATTAGCCTGAACTTCATATACCTGACAAGGGAAAGAAAGATACACTGAAAAAATACCTGTCTGAATCTTGTAGTGGTGTTTCTGGCAAGAAATTCTGTCACCAGTGTGTCAGTACTGAGACTATCAGAGTGTATCCTGCAATGATCCAGAGCAGCAGCACTCAGAAAAGTACCAACACAGGCTTATCTAATTATTTCAAAATTTAGGAATGTTCGTAGTGTGCAGATTCTTCTCAAACCACCACGTTCAGTGTATCCCCAACTTTTGTTGTCATTGCTCCATCCTTCCTGTGCAACAAGAGTTAAAATATAAGCTCCTCTCTAGAGCTGGGTGTTCACAGGGTGATGTATGGACTTTGTGCTCAACACAGTGACTGCAGGCTGGGAGGGCCCTGTGCAGGTGTGCAGAACAAACATACTTGCCCTGGGCTTAGCTCTAAGTCCTCTCAGGATACCAGGGGCTCTTGGGGCAACAGAGCCTGAGTAATTTGTGTTTGGGGGTGGGGGCAATGAAAAAAAAAAAAA
>QWTY01069866.1:0-12854 GCA_008033365.1 Pseudorectes ferrugineus | reverse complement strand
AAAATAAACAGGAAGAAAAAAGATTTCAGGTTAAATAAGTTGAATGGGTGATTGTAAATGCATCCAGGTTATCTTGGGTTTATCCTTTTCTATTATTCTCTTTTCTGCTGCTACTCTTTATTTATTGCTGCATCTTTCTTCTGCTGGATGAAAACCGAGCTGCTTCCATTTCACTGGCCATGAAATTGTTCCATGGTAAAGACAGAAAATTTAGAAACTTTTTTTTAAAAAAGGCTGTTTTGATGCTGCTTCACACTGACACAGATTTGCCCTTCACCAACTGTTCCAAAGAGTTTCCTCCTTTCTGCACTTGTCAGCTGGGTGAAGAAACCAGCAGAGCTGGTACTTTGAAAGACAGAACCGGTGTTTTCTTGGAAGTAAATTCAAATTCATACCTACTCCCCTTACTGTTTGCAAATGTTTGGATGCACAATGCTGGGGAAGCACAGTTGGTGCCTTAGCCCCAGCCCAGATTTGTATCTGTGCTGAGTAAACCTGAGACAAACTTGGTGGCACTGTGTCAACAGCTAGGCTGTTCCTCTGAACAAAACACAAATTTTTGTGACAAACAAATAACCAGGGACTGGGTGAGACCCCAAATGAACCCCACTGGGGTCCCACACGTGAATTATTGATGCGTTCCCTGACTGGCTGCAGCCCTGTCTGCAGTAGCTGTGTGCAGTGTGACAGGGGAAGGGTGGCACTTCCCTCCCACATTCCTGACAGGAACAATGAGAAATCACCCTTTGCTTTCTAAAGAAACTGCTGGAACAGGCAGAGACCAAATCTAGGGGGAAAATGAGACTAAATCAAATGACAATCATACTGAGCAGTTTTCAGTGACACTTTTCAATGGGAGGAAGAGGGAAAGTGAGAACTTTACCTTTGTACCTTGAGAAGGAAAGGCTTCCTCGAAGTCAGCCAGGATCTGCTGCCCCAACTCGTTCTGTGCTGCCTTCACCCTGAGGGGGACACAGGAAGGGCTTTGGTGGTGCCTCAACAACCCCCCCGTCCCATTGCCTGCAAACATCCCTGCAAGGTGACTGAAACACCAACAGCTGCATGAAGGGACACAAAGGATGCTGAAGAGAAAACATCCACACTAAGAAGGTCTGTGTGTCAAAATTGGGAGTGTTTGCTCCCTGAACGACAACTCTCCACAGCACTGACCCCTCAGCTGCAGCAGAACTTGTCCTGGATTCTCCTGCCCTGCTGCCATTTCATATTTCAATAAGGGCCAGTTAATCAGCTGAGAAATCAGCAGGGTTCCTTTAATGCCGGTGTGATCTCCATTTAAATTCATTTATGTTGATCACATTTCAACAGAAATACGTTTCTAACACGTAAAAAGCTTCACAGTGCCTCAATCTTCACCATGAACCTTTCTCAGTTCCAGGTGTACTGATCCACTTCTAAATGAACACTGCTGGCAGCAGTTTTATCCTATAAATTCTCCATGTCTTAGAGAAGCACAAAAGAGCAAAGGTATGAAATGGGAGTAGAATAAACCACAACTTTGCTCTTTATTTGGCTGAGAGAATAAAGCTTCCAATTTCCAGAAATAAAAGTCAATACAGCTTAATTGATACTTCTAGGGAAATGGAAATGCCTACACACACTAGAAAGTGCCAAAGCAAACAGTGAGGCACTTATATCCCTCTGCAGCCCTTGAATTCTTCCATCAGTTTTTATTATACTGGAAACGCTTTCAGGTCTAAACTGATCACTCAAAGCAGTGGATTTTTCCACTGAGATTGATACTTTAGCAAGACTGGCGACATTTACTGTTGTGAAAATGTTTGTTCAGACTGTGGGGAGAAGACTTGGGGATTTTTTTTGTGCTTGTTTAAGACTCCTCAACCTTATCAAGGAATGATCTGCTTCTTTAATCTTCCCATTTGAGTTCCATTAGCAGCAAAAACCTACGGGATGATCTGACAATGCTGGATTCTTTCATGGTGCCAAATGCAGAAAATTCTAGTCCTTTAAAAGTGATGGCTGAAATAGAACTTTATATCTGTGATTTAACTGGATGTACGACCTGCCTTCCCCAGGATTTATTTACGGGGATTTTGTTGGAAAAGCTTCCTGCCTGCAATGTCAAACATAATTCTCACTTAAGCTCTCTGCTTCACAGGAATGTCCAGAAACTCCTCTGCTCTTCCAGGTAAAGATCCCCAGTTAACACCTTCATAACTGGGAAACAAAAGGAATTCTCAAATACATTGAGAGAAGAGTGGGAAATTCAATCAGTAAGGAGGCAGCTACAGCTACAGGTTTATTCCTGCTTAAATTCTACAAGAAAGCACTTGTAGTTCATGTGAGAAAGCATCACAGAACCAAACCCTTTGATTCTCCAGGAAAAGAAATGGAAAAAAATACAAAAAAAAAAAAAGACACTGAACACAGATTGAAAATTTTTACCTTTTAAATAATCGAGAAACAAGAAGTGTGTAGAATTAGGAGTCACAGAAATTAATGAGTTTGTATAAACAACTGGAAGCTATTAGCAGTGATACTTCTTTCGTTATGAGTGGCTGTGGGGACCTTTCTATTTGACAGCAGCTGCAGTGCAGCACAGTGGAGGCTCTGAAAAGAGCAGCAGCCAGATTCCTAAAGACTCAACAAATTTAAAAGAGCCTCTGTCAAGCAGTTAAAAGCCCTGTCCACAAGCTTTGTTGTTTTAGGCTCTGATTCAGGAAAGTACTTAAGGATAGTCTTAATGGGGATTCTCGTACCCTTAAATTAAGAAACTTGCAGGAATGTCTTGCTCAAGTGGGATGTTAAAAATATGTATTTTTTTAAAAATAGGTCCTGCATAAAAATCTCTCAAAAGCAGACAGGGAGAATAAGTTTGAATCTTTTTTTTTTTCCTTCATATTTTCTAAGAGAGGGACAAGGCAGAGCCATCAAAGTAGCCAAAAGTTTAGGTGTGTGTGAGCAGGGACAGGGAGCCCCAGTGCCCTCCCAGTAAATATCACTTTTTATATAACCACGCACACAGACACACTCAATTATTTTCACAATTATGAACGTGCACCCAGAAGCAAGAAAACCTTTCTGCCACCTCTTTAGAGCTCAGCTGCCTCAGGCAGAGAACACGGGGGGCACTTGCTTTAGCCACTGGAGATTATTGCCCCCGTGGAAAGCTGCCAGCTTTTCAATAATTCAGAATATCCTCGATGCAGTGGAAACTGCAGAGATAAAAGCCCCGACATTCAGCACTGAAGGAGCTCCCTGCACGTGCCTGAGTGTGTGTGTGGAACCACTGGCACAAAGTGAATTGGCTCAGCGAGCCCAGATAAGAGATTTAGGATCTCTCAGAGCCTCAGGTGGGTTTGATAAGGGTCTCTTTCCCCAGGCAGGTTCCCCCAGAAACGTGCTGGGATATCCCAGCAGCCATCCCACATCCCACACAGTAAGGAACTGCCTTTTCCTGGCGTTGCCAAACCCTCTGGTTATCCAGCTATTAATGATTTCTGTTCCTCTGACTTTTGTTTTATTATTAGTGGCTTTTGTTCTCCGTTTCCCCCGCCTTTAAAAAATAAAAACAAGCAAACCCACTGCTATGTTTCAAATGACATTCAATTACTAGAAACCACAATTCCTTTAGCCAAAGCTACCAGAAATCTTAAACCACGCCTGGCAGCTTGCTGAGATAAAAAGAGGCTGAGCCAGCCTGTTTTCCTGTGGCAAACTTATAATTATCTTTCTCCTAAATACTTTCCAGGCTTTTTTCCACTATCTGCTAGGCCTGCAAGACCACTTTTATGGGTGGGTTTGGGACCACTAATTGTACCTCCCTCCACAAACAGAAAACAGCAGAGGATTGGGAGATAAGAAAATATTCCTGTTTACTACAACATCCACCAATGCACTGCACTAGAAGTTGTTTTAGGAACACTCTTAGGAAAATATTTACATTTGGATACGAACTGTGACATTTTTACATCAATACTCAACAGGATCAGCACAAGAAGCCAACTAATTGAGAGTTCAGTCCAGGTTTCCAAAGAATACTTAGAGGATTTTTGTTTGGTTATTTTCAAAGGGACAGAACAGGTGGAAAACAACATTAAAAACACATCATTACTTCTCACAGCATCCAGGAGCAGCAACCTAAATTGAATACCCCATGAAAAGAGCACATCCAACACCACCGAGCAGGCACTTCTCCTTCCCATGGTTTCCCATTCACACTTGGCTTCGCTCCATTCACACCATGAAAAAAGAGGCTTTTTATTTCAGAAAGCAACAGAATCTGCTCGTTTAGCAGTGTGTATAATGGGCTTATTGTATATAACAGACATTGGTTACTGTCACAGGTCTGTGCCAACATCTACTAAAGCATTTCTTGCCTTCCCAAACATCCTAGAGGCTTCACTTGTACCATTAAAACAAATCCATGAGATATCAAACCCCAGCAATTTCACAGTCTAAAAATATCCCTGCAAGAAGCCAGGCGAACTTCCTCTGATGTTTCATGAATCACGAAAGGATTTCCAAGCAAAAGAGAGAGAAAATTCAACTCCAAACCAGGCCCTAACACACAGACGTGGAGTCAAAACTCCAAAAGCAGAATTATGGTGCCATGGACCTCCCTGTAGGAATTTTCTGCCTGGATGTGGAGCAGTAAAGAGCTCCCAGCAGCACCCCAGAGCAGCTCCTTTCGCCCCACAAGCAGCCTCCTCTATCACTACCAGATGGTGCAGCTCTCCCTGTATAAACACTGGAAGGAAAACCCTGCCGAGGCAATTCTAAAAATAGGAGGAACAGACTTTCTTGAGCTTTTCAGATCCTTATCTTGAAGGCAGAATAAAACAAAAGAAGTTTTCCTCCACGTCCTTGCCAGTCTCGCTGGCGTGACTCGAAACCACCAGGCCTTTTAGCACGAGTCTGAATTGGTTTCTAGAACAATCAGCAACTACAAAAGTATTAAATAATCATCCACCAGAAAGGGAAAACCAGCCAGAATTCTGGACCAAGGCTTAAATTATATTTGGCCTTAAAATGGCCAATGACAGCAGGTTTCTGCCCAAAGGGCATTACCACTCTGGATGAAAATGAAGCAAGCACTCTCTCTGAGCACAAGGTTGGAAGAGACAACAGCCTCAACTCAGAAAAGCACTGACATATGTTTACATTTCCTTGATGTTCACGTTCATTTAAGCAAATGCTTATGGTCAAATGCTTTGTTAAACAAGGCCCCATCCCTCTCTCTAGATTCAGAGAGGATTTTTCTTTTGCTCTGTTTCATGGATTCCATCTGTGTTTTCTGGAAGAGGTATCCATACCATAAAGAAAGTCCAACAGATTTACATGAAAACATTACAAACAAATCATTCAAACTCTGTTTCCATCACTAAACAACACAGGGAGCCAGCTGCTGTCTTAGCAAAGGGAGTCACCAAAAAAATTAATTACTGTGCCTGGAAGACTCCTTCGAGTACATCTGCAATGAGCCAAGTCACCTCAGGCAGGGACAGCAATATCCCCTAGAACAGGGATGACCTTGTTCCCTCAACTCCCAGCTGTCACATCCCAAATGAAGCCAAGACCAAGGAGAAATGTTGGCTTAGTGACCACTGAGCCTTCACCTGCTGCTGCTGAGGGTGGTGGGGACTTGCCGTGGGAGTTGCACCAAAACTCACCAAATTAAAGTGTAACTCTGCTTCAGAAAATCAAAACTGTACGAGCCCAGCAGAAGAAGATTGGCTGTAAGCCTCAAATCTCAGCAGAACAGGAGCAGGTTTTGGCAGAAGAGACTTAAGGTGCTCAGAATAACCAAGTTTGGCAGAGGCACGAGGAGAAATTCTGTCTGAGCCCCGGGGCACTGCAGGCTGACAGCAGCTCAGCAGCAGGGACGTTCCTGCTGAGACAGAAAGGGGCCCCAGACATCACCATGTGCATGAATAGGTTTGTGCTTCGTGCCAGGCTGCTGAGCCCCACCACTGAGCTGAACAGAGCAGGAGAAAGCATCTCCTCAGGGCTCACCACAAACACCTGCACGTGAAGATCACACAGAACAATTTGCACCACCACAGGCTACTCCAGGTAAGAAAATGAAAAGCCAGTCAGTGAAAAGCACAGAGCAAGTTACATCCCCACTAATTACTGTTATTTAACAGAATGGGCTGCTCCAGGTTTGAGCAAACTCTGTCCAATTTTAACCTGTTTGTTTTGGCTGTAAAGAAGCTCCAAGGACCATGTCCAGACTTCACATCCTTGAGACTCTGGATCTGCCTAAGACATTTCCTACCCTTCCTCCCCAGCAGGAAAGGAAGTGCTCAGGGTTTGAACCTTTTACCTTTCAGAGAGCTGTCGGATCTGAGGGATCCCCATGTATTTGTTGAAGTGCTCCAACACATTCACAACACCTTGGAGAAGGTTGGCAACTTCCCCATATTGTCTCCTCCTGGTCATAGCCCTGCAGAGGAAATTAAAGATTTACCAAGGCAGATTCAATGAAAAGCCTGGGTGGTAATTCCACAGGTTACTTCATCCCCACTGGGTCACGCTGGTCCCTGTTGACATTTATTTTTCTAAAATACACAGCTCTTCATTAACATTCCACTGCAGCATTAAAATTTCACTTAACTGATGCTAAAATAAACCTATCTGGCACACATCTAACGATGCCTCAAAAAACCAGAAATGTCAAAAGCAACACTTGGCAGGGAACATGTAAACTACTGAATGCATCCGCTTCCCAGTATGGGTCCGGAGGCAGTAAATGTTATTTCACTGTAATGACCTGAGTGAAGCCATTCGTCATCACACACAAAGTGTGAGTTAAAGCTTCTCTGGAGGAGAACGATGCTGAAAAGCCATTAGCCTTGACTTCTCTGTTAATAACTTTCACAGGGAACTGACAGCGAAAAAAGAAAATCAAGTTAATTTATTTTTATATCATCCTTTAGGATCATTCCAGTGGAGACAGCAGGCTAAGTAAAATTTTATTCCTGACGCTTCACGAGCCGGCGTTCGTGCAGGATTTGCTACAAACCCAGAACAGGCTGTGCAACTTCACAGATGCAACATGTAAAAAAATGTATTTTCCTAGACTGTGTGTTCCTCAAGCATATTTAAAAAACCCACAATGGATTATTAGAAATATTTAACCCCCAATTCATACACAGTACAAGCTGTAAGGTTTCCTTAAACTCAGGTTCCAATGAAAACTAGAGCAGACCTTTACCAAAACTCATTGCAGTTTTTAGATGCAAGACTGATAAAAATCCTCCCAAATTCCCAGGAGCACATCCCTAATGAGGATTCCTAACGGGCTGCATTATTCCTTAATGAAGGCAGACTCATTCCTTATCACCAAGGATCAACACAGCAATTCAAGCAATCGATGCTGCAAACTGTTAAACACAACACAGGCTCAGGGTCACTCACAGCAACACGGAAAGGATCTGCCAGCACAAATCCAGCAAAATTCCCTCCAAAAAACCAGGCAGCTGTGCCAGACCCATAGAGAACGCTGCACAAACTTCACAACTCAGCAGTGGTGTCAAAGTACCACCAAGAATTCCCACACTTACTCCAGAGAATCCACCCCCCCTGCCAGCATGTGGAGGTGGTTGAGGGTGGTGATGGAGGTGGTCAGGTGACGCTTGGCATGGTCCAGCTGCTTGATATCCCGGGTGATTTCCTTCACCTAGTGAACGAAAAAGGATTCTGGTTAAATATCAAGCCACAGCAATAATATTTTCAGGAGAGAAGAAGCCACTGTCCCCTCTTTGGGACTGCAGAGGTGTCAGCTCAGCAGCCCTGTGAACACTGCAGGTTCAACACAGGCTCAATAGGAAATTACCAACCAGCCAGGACCAAGGACAAAAATGTTACTGACAGGAAAAGTCAGTGTCCCCTCCCTTACAAAGGCCAGAAAGAAAGTGCTGCTCACCATTTGTTCAGATTTTTCAGCCTTGTCTTTAATATCCTTAATTTTACCGAAGAGCTGTTGAATGGCTTTCTGGGCTTCTTCCAGGGCCTGGAAAAGAAACAAGGTCAGAGTGGAAAGAAAATCTGCATTCAGTTTTCACCTTTCTAAGAAATACACAGTTGCTCTTAACAGTCCCTGGGGCTGGGGCAGTGCAGGGGAGCAGCTTTCTTACAAAGAAAATATCAGCACAACAAAAGTCAATGTACTATGCTGGAATATTGAACCTGAGTGAGCCAGGGTTTCAGTATCCATTTTACAATAATGCTTTGGCAAAATTTCATCAGGATCTTCTATGAAAGCAGCTCTTTAAGGTTACTGGATTATATTTTGACACACTAAGTGTGGAAAAATAGGTAGAACTTACTCCTGATCAACACATATTTAGAGCAGAAAAATGAAACCTCCACAAGACCTCTATGCTCATCATTAATTATAAATAAAAAATACACATCTAGAACACTGAGTGCTCGCCTAAACCCCTTGCTGAATTAGCAGGATATTATCCTGGTGGAAAACATGATGCTGATCCCTTTGGAAGGGGCAGCTCAGCCTCCCACCCACCTGCAGGAGGAATGGCTCTTTCTAAGCACAGGTTTGGCAGGTAAAGAGGTCGAGCCCAGGAAATGGATCTCACCTGGATTTTAGTGCTATTTTCTTGGGGCACCTGGTCCCTTTTATACAACCATGGCACACCCTGACCTCACACAACCAGTGTGAACCACACGTGGATTCAGTGAGCGAAGCCACATGTCCAAAATCACACGTCCAAAATCTGCCTTCTGAAGTAATTCAACACGTTTTGCCTTCCCAGGCTGATAACATTTCCAGCTCCAGCTCCACTTTGCTTCCCGCTGTTAAGTGGGCTTCTATCCCTCTGTTTTTATATCCAGTCCCATGACCAAGGTTACAGCACAAGCTACAAGTTCCTTCAGCAAATAAATTTAACACATCTTCATTTGGAAATGGATGAGGAAACTATCTGCCAGCAGCTTTTGCTGGAATATAGCTGGGTTATAATAAAAGTATAAAAGCTGGAGACGGTTTATAATTCATTTTCCAGAGGGGGGGGAAAAAAAGTCTCCTCTGAAATATCTTCTGAATCATGTGAAAGTTAACACTTTATTGATTGGTGTCACAGAGCTGCCAGACAGATGTTCACTGAGGGACATGAACACACAAAAATGTGCTGCAGGGTGGCTGCACCAGGGCTGAACACCCCCAGCAGCCTCCCCTTGGGCTCCAGCCACCTTTGAGAATGAAATTTTCTCCTCCGTTTAAAGGCTTGTGGATTAAGTGCAAAGCAAAGAAGCAAAGAATGCTCCTTTCAACATCTTCAGCTCTGTCTCTGTACTCAGGCCTGCAGCACATTACTCAAGTGGGTTATTAGGCAAGCCCTGCACAGTCTGAGCTTTGGATAGGTCCACATAAAATTAAAGAATCACCCTGAAATTCTACATAGGTGCCAACTGCTGTTTCCCTTTGCTTCAGCACTGATGTCAAATGCTAATTTTTCTGCATGATCCCAGGGAAGTCAGAGCTTCTTCAAAAGAACCTGTTTTTCTAATGGTGATATTTAATAATATTGTGATAAAAGACCATTTACAGGAAACTGGATAACACCCGAAGAACATGTTCCTGTTGCTCAGTGGAAAGCAGCACACTCAGGGTGGGCAAAATCCCCACCTAAAAACTGCCCCTGGAACACTGAGCAGAGGAAAATGGGATTCTGTCCCTGAGCACTTAAAACTGCCAAAAATAAGGCAAACTGGTGTCATCACTGGTCCTGACACTTCTGCCTCCTTAAAAACTCTGGAAAAACGAATGAGACACCATGTGCTCTGCCCCATCTGATGAACTAAAGAATTGTGATCTCCTGTTGGATGAAACCAACATCTAGGGCATGAAAGTAGGTCTGATTGCTCAAGGTGTAATACAGAAGTTTACTAATGTAAATAATCACTATTCTTTCAGGTGTAAAAGGAGAGGGAAAAACAGCCACGTTGAAGGCTACACTGTATTGGAAAAAATGCATTTCCCTTCACACTCTGCTCCTGCTAGAACAGCGAATCATGAATTTTAAAAGCATTTTCTTACTGCTTTCGTTACTATTTTATTAATAGGTTTATTTTGGACAGAAATTCTAAGGAAAAACAGCATCAAGAGGATAGGAATTGCTTTTATTCCAGTCTATCTGGTTCCCATGATGGATGACAGGCAGCGATGTCCCAGCTGTGGCCCGGCGCAGGGTTCACCTTGCGTTATTAATTTATTGGTTTCCTCATCAGTGCAACTGGGAAACATGTAAATGTACACACCCCAAACAGCAACCAGGAGTGAAGTTATTGCATTTCCTTTCCTCCAGCAGCAGTTCATTCTGGGGGCAGAGGACCACGAATAAATAAAGAGGCTGGAGACATAATCTGTTGTGCTTATACGAAACAAGGATGTTGAAACGAAGGTTGCGACGTACTGGAAAAACACCATATGACTCTAATCAACAACTGAGCCTGCAAGCTACAATTAACCCATCAGCATTATTTATTCAACTTCATGCAACCTCTGAGTCCCAGCACCAGCTGAGAAATACGGTGTGGAGAGGGCTGGGCCGTCGGGAGGCAGAGCCAGCGGTCAGCGGCGTCCGAGGCTTTTTCCGGAACGTTTGACCCCGGGCTTCCCAAGTGCTCTGACAGCTGTAAATTTAGCAAAGAGGGCAGGACCAGCCACAGGGGGAGAGGCTCCAGACACAGAGTGCTTGGTACAAGGCTTCAACCACGGATCACATTCCTCCTTCTGTGGTGTAGTGTGTCCGACACGTCCTGGATGCAGGAGGGGAGCAGGGGATGTGGGGTGTCCCGGTTCCAGGTGTGTCCTGGTTCCAGGGCTGCCTTACAGGCACTTCCCAAGTTCCCAAAACACAGTTCATGGAGAGGAACACACAAGGGGAGCCCCCAGTTCAAGGCCACGATGTGTTTTCAGCCATCCCTGTTTCTCACCCAGTGTTTATGCAGTGGGAGCTCTTGTGTTCGCAGCAGAGAGGAAATGCAGAAAGCTGAGACACCACACACAGGAGGTGGAAAACCCAACTCCAGCTCACAGCCAGGGCCCAGGTAAGCTGGGCAGCCAGTGGGCAGCTCTGCTGTTTGCCAAATTCTCCAAAGCTGGAGGGAAAAACACAGCCCATGAATCAGCTACAGCTCTGCAACCTCCTTCACCTTGAGATGCGACAGGAAAAGACTCCAAAGGCACCGGTGTGAAACAATAGGGAGCAGAGGTAAATCATGAATCACTGAGAGACTGCCTAAAAAACAGCTTTCCTTGGCATTGTCCCAAGCAACTCCTAAGGTCAGACCACACATCATTCCTTGTGTCACCTTTCCACACGAGATCTTCCAAGCAGCAAAAGGAGGGATGAAAATAACCCAAGCGAGGGGTGAGACCAGACTATGACTTGTTTGTTAAATTTGGAAGTGATGCATTCTTTAAAAGGTTATGTTCCAGTGACTTACAGTACCAGGCTGACATTCATACACACAAAAACGGCATTAGCAACAATTATTCCAGCCAAAACAAACCAGCCCAGTGAATTACAGTCAGTCTCTCCAAATCCCTGCAGTGCTGCAGATGGACACAGCCCCCTCCTGCCCTCCCAGCCCAGGTACGGAGCTGTCACATCACTCCATCAACCAGCAGCTCATTAGTGGGTGTGTTAATTTCTAAATACCTCTTTATCATGAATCCTATCATCCTATCAGGAATCTTGTGCAAGAAAATACTTCAATACCAGGAAATATGCAAATAGGAATTAAGAGGCCTCTGTGTTACTAGAAAATGTCACTGAACTGGGGGGAAAAGCAAATTTTCAGATGAAGTTTCCTAGTTTGGGGATTAACTGAACTAACACTGTTTTCTCCCCGGTAATGGTTAAAATACCTCCATGGTTTCTATTTACTTGCTGATGTTGTGCTAGAAACATGTTATTTTTATTTGATTCTAGCCAATATATAGTTCAATTGAATGTTGTTATTCACATCAGAAAGCTGCCCTCTACCAAGTGTTTTATAGACACTTGACATCTGCCAAATTCACAGCATCCAAATGTATTTTTAATGTTACAAATAGGGCTGTGGTCATGATGCTGAGAATTTAATGCTCCTGGCCTGGTCCCTGCTCTTGAATACCGAGTGTTAATGCTTCTTTCATTTGCTGCCACACTTACAGCCCAGATCAATGAAAACCTAGACCACGACTAAAAATAAGTTCCCATCCCCAATTCTCCAAGCAGCCTCAGCTGTGGAGATTTCAAAGAAACCCTCACACACTGGAACCAGCCTCACAATTTCTGCTGCTGAAACCTCATACAAATGAGTCCCTCCAGAATGAGAAAGGGTGGAAATATACTTTGATTCTCAGACTGATTTCATTTCAGAGAAAACCCTTCAGTTTTACAGCCAGGGATGAACCACTGCAGCTGAAGCCTGGGCTTGTCTCAGCACAGGACAGTGCCAGCTGATTTCCCTGAGCAGATGAAACCTGAAGGGCTCATCACCCTGGGGTTTGATTTTAGCAGATTTCTACCCTGGGAGTTCAGCAAATAGTACATAACTACTACAATTGTCACTGAAGGAGAGAGTTTTGTGTCATCAGCTCCAATCCCAACCACTCAGGCTGCACAGGACACTTTATATCAGCAGATTACATCCGACACTGCACGAAGCTTAAAATTGCTGTAACTGCCCCTTCACTTAACCCCAAACCGAGCTTGGAAATCAAACCCCACGTTCTCAACGGCTGCACAAACACTGACAGACACACGGGGTGAAGTGAGAGGTGATTTCCAGGTAGTTCTGGCTAAAACCTTGCAGCTTAACTCCTGAACTGCACCCCCGGGCTGGTCCAGCACCTCTCT
>QWTY01069856.1:1214-17824 GCA_008033365.1 Pseudorectes ferrugineus | reverse complement strand
TTAAGATCTTTCATAAATTTTCAGCTTTAAACTAACACTATTCTTACTGAAGTCAGTAACATAATTTCTTCTTTCCCCTACAAAACCAGTATCTCAAAGATAAGGTCTTTGGAAAAAAAAAAAAAAAAAAAACCAGAAAAAAACCACAACCCCAAAAACCAAAAAAGATACAAGTTCTTTATATCTAAAGTTATCCTAGCTCTTTCTACTAGAGTCACAAATAAATAAAACAATGATGACTTATTTACAAACATATGCTATCAAGCCACTTAAGACATCAGGAAAGATCCTGGGAATCCAAGTAATTCTAAGATATCTGTACTACAGAAAAGCAAGCTCCTCAAGCTTACTTATTTATTTATTTTATCAAAAAAGCTCAAAGTTAAGACATATTTGGAAAAGTTTAACTACATACAATTCCTACTTCCATATTGAATTGACTTGCAAATATTGCAACACCAGGTGCTGCTGGAAAAACTCCATACAGAAATGCATAGTTTGATAAACTGGTGTGATTGACCATGCTGTCACTCTTGTCCAAGAGCTCCACCATCTCTCTACAGAGAAATGGCATCATGAGCCTGAAAAGAGAGGGAAAAAAAGGAATTGAAAAAATATTACTCAAGCTATAACAATAGACTCTTCTTTACCCAGAAAATTAATAAAAAGGAAACTTAAGGCTTGTTTGAATGCTACTTATGAAAAGCAAAATACTGATGACACTTTGAATGATTGCCTTTACTGTAATCAAAACATTTACCAGCTGCTTAAAAATCTTATGTCACAAATTACATTTTAAAAAAGGACAAAAAAAAAAGGACAACAAACTCAGGTATGTAAGTAGCTTCCCTAATTGTGCAGACACATTCTTTGTATAAACTTCAAATTTAGAATGGCAAAACATAAAAATCCCTCTCCTTTTTCAACTGTTACAGTAATAGTAGCTATAAGCAGTCAGCAGCTCTGAAATTCAGTCCACGTTTCTGCAAGCTGTCTGAAATATAATAAGGGCTCAAGCTCAAGTATCCCATGCCAAAAGTTTTGGCCAGCAAACCCCCTGCATCAAGGCTATTTTGTTCACCTTCAGCAACAGCCCAGATCTCACACAGACTCAATGTAAGCCTTACACAGGCTTACAGTACAGCAAAGCGGTAACATTAAAACCCCATTTTTTTCATGTTCTTACAAAATTTGTCATTGAGCTGGTTTGCAGACTAGGTCTTTAAGTTTGCTAGTTAGTTGTACCAATACTCAAATGCACCTTCAAATTTTACAATATAAACTTAAAACACTACAAACATTCTATTATGTTAATTGTAGTTCTGTGGGAAATAAAATATTTCATATTAAATAAATAAATAAATATTCCCTGAGATATATTCAAGGGAAGATAATGATAGTATAAGTTCTAAACAGAACTTGTCATTTATTCATGCTTACAAGTCAAGCAGTTTTAGAGCATAAAGTGACCATTTTTAGGCTCTTCCAATACAGCAGTTTCAAAGATTTATAGATAAAGCAAGGAAAAACAACTAATTTAAAGATGCATTGTTTAAGCCAAATAAAATACAAATACTAATCAAATATACTTCAACTCACTACTGTCTAACTATTTATTCAGTAAGTTTTAATTTAAGCTACTAATTCCCCAAACAGCCAATTCATAACAGATGGCCTGCAGGCAGTCCATAAAGGTACAGCACCCCTGATTTTCTTTCTCTGCAGAGCCTGACAACCGGTTTGTAGTCTACTAAATTTCCTTTAAAAATTAACAGTTGTATTCTATCAAAGAATTTGGGAAGCACTCACTCAAAATACTGGAAGTGAAATGTACTATCATTATAATGTTTTTGAGAGAAAAGCCATCTGACCAGGGTATTCAGAGCTTAAAACATCTAAAGATCAAAAGTGTAAAAATACATAAATTGAACTTACAGTTTAGCTGTGATGAGAAGGATCAGTGCAACAAACATACCCTTTGTCAGTTTTTTTGTTTGTCCCACCATAGTCAATCCAAGGTAAAAAAGTGCAGAGCCAGAAAATGAACTGCCCAGTCCATCAAGGAAGTTTTCAAGGTATTCAGGAATTTTCTGGCCAAGAATAAAGTTTGAGGCAATTCCAATGAAGACCATGAATACAATTGGGTTCTGCAAAACTCGAAGGAGTGCTAGGCCCACTATTTTGATTTTGCTCTGTGACACAGTGCGATTATTCCTCCACTTCTGGATTTCACAGAAGATAAACCCCAAGGGGTTTAGCATCATAAGAGATATTGGAGCCACTAGGTAAATGTACTGGAGATACTCGGGGTAAGTGGTTTGATATAAAGCTTCAACTAGAAGACAGGAAATGAAGAGTTATGAGTGATAACATTTCAGCAGAAAAATACATTGAAATATTGAAATTAAATTTTAGTGTCTGAAAACTAAAGAAAATGATTTCATTTTCCTCCAGAAGAAACTGAAGGAATCCATTTAATTAGCAATCAATATAAGATGATGCAGGAAGAGAAGTATATCCAATCATATCAAGCCACAGTCATCTAAAGAACACAGTAAAGACCAAAGATTAACTATCCAATACCATTTAATCCTCCTACAATTAGTCAATATTTACAGAAAAAAAGAAAGAAAACACTATAACAATTCTATGTTTCCTTTGAGTCATCCCAAATGTTGGAAAAATTTTGGCTTTATTTCTGACTTGCTTTTCCTCCCCAGAAACATGACAGTTGTGGAGAATTAAATGCACCTTTGCAGGATACAAGTTGCTTCCCATCTTAAGGGAGTCTCAGCTCTCTGGAATTTAATCAGTTTTCAGTGGGTAAGTCAGGTGTGATCTTTTTACATTGATTCAATACAACACAACAAAGTAACAACCAAAAAAAGAAAAAAAGTTTATCACATAATTATTGGTTCATTCTCTGGGACTACTTAGGACAAGAGTTACTGCTGTAGTTATGGTCCCTCAAGGAATTCTAAACCATGAGCCTTTGTTTTCATTACTACTACATACTTCTGAGTCAAAGTAGAATTGCTTCTGATTTCAAGTTTGTACTAACAGCACTTCAAAAATAATGAAAATACTTTGGAAACATATACAAGATTCAATTCTAAGGTGAATAAAAAAAACCCCTGATGCTTTAAAAGTAGAATGTTCTCTTTTACCTGACTTATAGTGTTATTATATTCAATAATTTTCTTGTTATTAGTACTTATCAATAATATGCTATGGGTACTAATAGCATGTCAATTATAATATACAAATATACAGTTAATAGTATAATTATAATTATTATATTTACTATGTCTTAGATATATACTATCCATACAATTCATAATTATTAATAAAATTATTACCCTTTTCTGAAAAGGTTTTTCCTCGTGACTACATTTTTCAAAATCCGAAAGAGTTTTACCTTCATATTATTTAAGCCTCCGGAATGACAGGAACTTCCAAGTGCTAAATCAGCACTCACTTTGAACAGTCTCCTCTTTAGACCAAATAAACTGACATTCTCAACTAGCTGAGTTTTTACTTATATAAGAAAAGGCACTGAAAGTGTTTTTACTTTTACAGGCCATTATTAAAGTACAAGAACTACCTGTACTAAAATCCTAAAAAAACTGCTGAACAGAAGTACCAAGTTTGGGGTTAGTTACTGCATTTAACAAGCCAGTTTTAAGCACTAAATACATCCTGGTAAACAAAACCACTTTAAACATGCTGGACACTTTTTATGTAAATAGTTTTTTTCCCCAAAACCTCAAACCTGAGACTGATGTTTCATGTTGCTTTATACAGAATGCCCATGTCATTTGAACACAATTCAACACAAGTCACATGTAAGTCATGTGTGAGTGAAAAATTTAAAAAATCTTTACTTTCTGGCAAAGTGAAGCCGCATACTTAAGACAATATATTACGGTCTGTAAGTACTTTAAATCATGTATTTTCCTGGGTACAAAATGTGGAATTAGATTCCTGAGTCAGTAGGTGAAAAAAAAAAAATCACTCTTAAGAAATCATTAAAACAGTAAAAATAATCCACAACTTCTATCACCAATGAAAAGTTTTCTTTTTATTTAAATCCCGGTACCTGCTTGGTGATCATAACAAAAAACTGAAATCAAAGATATTTTAATTTTTTAAAAAATCAATTCTCCATGTCCCAGCTGCTCAAAATTACATATAAATCACACACCAGTTGTCCATGCTTAATACAATGAGTATGATTAAAGTCATAGTAACTGGCACCCACACAACACTTCTGCTACCCCTGTGCTTTAACACACAGCTCTAGAGAATACGTGAACCTGTTTGTCAGAGTTGTATCATTATTACCCAGTAATAAAAAACCCCCAAAGCTTTCTATCATAGTAATTCTGTCTACATCAGGGGCACGCTAAAAACTGTGCCAGTCTGTGCCAGTTGGTTCTTTTTCACCCCAACATCACTTTTTAATCTAGAACTGTCATAACCATGATAATAGAAAAACTGTGATGATTTTCAAAAACTGGACCTGCATTTTGATTTCCCTATGTGCAAATCTTTTCAAACAGCAAAAAACAGCATATTAAAGAAATAATAAATAATAATAGTAATGTATTAAAAAAATTACATGGGATGAAGACTCAGAAGTTATTAAGAGTTCAAACTGCCTTTTTAAATACTGTTGGTTTAGTACACAATGTGTCAATACTGATTTTTTTTCCTTCACAAATTTCCACTGCTACAGCATTTAAAAATATTTTTTCATTAAAAGATCAGGCTTTGTTCAAAACACTACGTCACATAAAAAACAGCAAGGCATTCTTTGTTGACCAGTCCTGCAAACACTTCAGAGAAGCTTGGGTAATATTTTCCTAACAGTAAAAAGTTTGCACAGGTGACAGCATGAACCAAACACTGGTGGAAGTTTAGGGATGAGAGAAGGGAAAAGACAAAAGGAAACAAACCTCAAGAACCTAAAATGTTTCTGTTGCAGTAACTATTTCAGTAAAGCTCTAAATGGTGTCGATTTTGGCAAGATCATACATAGAAAAAATATAAATCATATCTTATAAATCATGAAGTACCTGAAGAAATGTGCAGTCTGACAAGAAAGTAAAAGTAGAAAGAATGTTTTTAACCAGGATACAATGCAAATACATTCAGAGACCCCCAAAATACATAGATTAAAAAAAGAGAAACTCTAATTGGCATCTAAAATGCATACCAACAAGCAAAGATATAATCCTCACAGCCCCATTTGTGGCATGCTTTCTAGAGGAATAAATCTCAGGAGATGCAACTGAGAGAAACACAGAATTTTCATCTAAAGAAAAAGTGTGCGTTTGTCTAAATTTTATACATATCAAGCAAATTTGAAGAGAATAAGAAAGATCAAGGATTCTCCTGAGCACGCTGCCCCAGAATAAGGAGAAAGATACTGTTAACTCGTAAAGTAATCTAAAATATGGATCTACTTGTTACATATAATCTGGAATTGCATATTTGAACTTTCCTTTGTAATTGCATTTTCAATTCTGTAATCAAACATCTTGCTTTTTGTTTTGCTAGAACCAACTTGCTTTCTTTTTTTGTTTTTCACCTTTCCTAGATGATGAGTAATCTCAAAGAGAATTTGAGACGCACTTCAGAAATTACTTCAATTGCATGGAACTTCAATTCAGAAGTCAATTTCAAATTATGGAAAAATAAAAGCAAACATGTCTAGAACAGTGACAATTAATTTTAAAGAAGAAAGCATACTTACCTATTGGATATCCCAGTGCAAAGTCATTGCTTTGTGTAGCAAAAATAGGGAACAAACCTGCTTTGCTAAATCGGTTCTCAGGACTGGCTACCAACAATGTTAAAACACAGACTAAAAAAAACACAGCAGCTTTGGCAACTAAAACACTGTACAGGAAGGACCAATTCACATTAGAAAAATTAAGTACCACCATGTTTTTGAACAGTAAAGCCGGGAGTGCAAAACGGGACACAAAATTTCCCAGTCCTTTGGCCTGAGTTGATGTGATAATGTTGGCTCTTCCAGCTATGTAGCCACAAAGAATTATTCCAAAACATTCCAACAGGGCTGGGAAAAGCCTGCTTATTGACATAGAAGGAGTACCACTGGTGGTATTGAGTCCAGCTTGTCCAGGCAAAGAAAGAGACATATTAGCTGAAGGTGAGAGGTTCTTTGCAGCGAAGTCTGAATAGCTATCCATTTCCTTTGACCACCTCTTCCAAAAGAACAGTATGAAATGATCGCATCTGTAAAAGGAACAAAAGTACATTTACTAACTTTATTTCTTTCAGTACAAGCTTATGCCCTCTTAAATTATTACAGAATAGACAACAGGAATAGCCCTTACAAGAAATGAGCACCATGAAAGGACGATAAATTTGATGAAGAATCAAAGCTTCTCCACTCTGATACAAAAACATTTGGCAAGGTTCTCTCTACCTTCCAGAAAGATTTAGAGTTTAACTCATCATATCACCCTTGAAGTTTGTACCTTGCTTTGTGCAACTTTGACCTCTCCCAACATTTCAGTATCATCTGCTAATGATACACTTTCCAGTTAGCAAAGAATCCACATATGACACAGCAGCCAATCATCCAATTCATTGCACTAGAGCCTACCCATATTTCTACATACAATTCTTTAGGTGTGTAGCAGTGAAGTTTAAGCATACATTACATATTTATGTACAACAGAAATATCTGGTGGTCCCCATTCCTCACTCGTTAGCAGCGATTCCCTTTGAAAGGGCTGATTACAACACCGCAGGTTCTATATGCAAGCAGACACGTAAAGTTTGCAAATCGGATGAAGAGAGTGGACATCAAACACAAATATTCATTGGTCAATAGCAAGGTCCTGCCAGAAACAGATACGGCTTTGGCAATATAGCTCTGAAACCTGTGCAGTCCATCAGCTAACTCTACACGTAAAATTCTGACATGACTAAATCCTAAAGTACTCTGTTTAGGAAGTCAAAAAAGTCAAAAAGATTACTTACCCCACTTTGCCAGGATAGAAACTAAGGCAAAGGTGAACTGATTTCCCCTAAGCCATTTAATGTATTAGTGGTAAAGTCAAGATTGCCAAGTCCCAAACAGTGCTTTGTACAGCACAATCTGTGCAAATTAACAACTGGTTTAAGAGTCTTCCCAGCCTCTTTGTATCCTATCCACAAGGAACATAGAACATAGCAGCCAGGTAAATAAGCAAGTAAATCAAGTCAGTGCAAAGGTGAGGTCTTGTAAGGTCTATTTCACACCCTGGCATCCAGCATATACATATTCACAAGCATCAACTCTTTGACTCATGACTTTTATTTATGCCTGAGGCTTTTGGTAAGCACTTCTATGATGCTGTTGTAATTCATCTAGACTGAGCTGCTGCATCATCCAAATCTGTCCAGTAGCCTTGGCTACCCCTTCTCCCAAGGAAAATGAGTCTCACTCCAAGTAGGGCTTATTTTAAAGGCTGTACTTATATTATAGATGATACATTAGCTTAGATGTATTTGGACCAGGAGCTCAAAGCATTATTTGCTACAGAACGATGGAAAAACTTGCAATAAATGAAGCAAACAACAAAGCATTTTCTTCTACTATAAAAACTTAAGGATGTTGTTGGAATTTGCAAAATGTCCAAAAGCGGCTCAGAGACAGATTTCCAACACTGAATTCTTGAAAGAAATTAGCCACATTCTACACTAGCTGCAAGGTAAAAAGCAGAGACCCCTGTCAAATACTCCAAGCTTACAGCACTGCATAGAGATAAGGCTCCCAGCAGTGCACTGTGTTCAACCTATTCACTGCTCTCTCAAGGTATTTTTTTTTCAGCAATAAGATAGAGATGAAACTTTTTAAATGAAATGCAACATTTAATTTGTAGTGGAAGCGTATTCCAGCCGTATCTATCCCTAAATTCTAGCATTCCTTCTCATCTCCTGTGCCTTCCTATTCAAGGCTAAAGACAAGGCTCTCTTCCTTCTGTACTAAAATCATTATTTCTCCTCACAAAATTGCTACAAAATACAGAAGTGCCCTTGTCCCCATTTCATAATTCAGGACTTAAACAAATATGCAGAAGACTGACTCTCATGTTGTATCAGTCAATAGCACATACTAAATCCTGTATCTTCCTCGCTAGATCAAAACTGACATGGATACACACCCACACATCCCAAACCATCTTTTGTAAGAGATAGATAGACAGATAGATAGATAGACAGATAGATAGATAGATTCCTGCAGCCTTCCTTGAGACTTCCTTCAACTTCATTACATGGGACCCTGTCAAGTCATACAGGACAAATTTTTGGTGAACCACATGAGTTTCAAAGAGAAGAACTGCATCACAGTAAAAGCTGCTACTGGCACTCCTCAGAGGGCTTTGAGAGTGAATCATCTCTTTAGCCTGAGAGCCATGCACATCCCAAACCCTTCATATTTAACACAGACTATCTATTGCAGAGCAGTGTTTTCCAGAAATGCAAGCTTTTGCATTGCTGCTTAACACAGTACGTCTCAGTGCTTTCTGCTCTATAGGATACAGACATTTATATAACTGTTGTGAGTTATGTAATGACTAATCACAGATTTAATATACAGCCTTATTATACCTCAGGCTTATCTCAAACTACCATCTCACAAGAGTGAAATTATTTTCAATTCACAGTTCTTAATGAAATCAAAGATAATGATCTCATGCAAACCCAAAACCTGATCTATTCTACACAGAAATGAGATTGTTCTTATAGTAGATGTAGCAAACTAACTAGACAAATGACACTAAAATAAGGAAATATAATACAGTTGCAAGGGAAAGCACTTAGCTTTGACTCCATAGAACATATGATTTGTAGTTATCCCTTCAGGGATTAAGTATTGAGATTTGAATCCCTGAGAACTCAGCCACAGCTGCATTATTGGGAACTGCAGGCCAATACAGCCAGAGCTTTTAGGAATAATGCTGCCTTATCTGCTGTCCACTGTGCCAAGCACAGCTGCTTGCAGCCAGACTGTCAGCTTGCTCGAGAGGAAGCCTTGTATGAAGACCAACAATAGACACAGAGCAAGTAACAAGTGCGGTTTAAACTTCCCATGAAACATTTCTCTTGTAGGTTGTCAATACCTGTAAAGTCTTAAAATTCACCAGACCAGAAACTCAATTCTCCTGGAGCTGTGAGTTAAGAAACATGAGGTTCTTCTCTGAGTACAGAAATAGAGAAATTGTCTCCTTCACCAAAGGAAGGCAAAAATCCCTTTCATCTTCTTTTTCTAATGAAAGTCAAAGACAGCATGAGAGATAGAAGAGATAACTTCAATGTATATCTTCCCTCTTCTCTCACTCTTAAGCTTTCAACTGATAATCACTCTCAGGATAATGTGGTGACACTGGCAAGACCATGGACATTGTTCATAAATTATATCCCACAACATGACCTACTTCAATGCAATGCAGAAACTCTCCTACTTTAATGCAATGTGGAGACATCCCAAGGATGACACATTATTTTACAGGATGACACGGCCATTATCATGGCAGCTCTACTACCCCATTCTCAGGTAAGATAAGCGTGTACTATACGCACTTTCATGTAAAAATTAGTGAAGTAAGTCAAAGAGGAAGCAACTTTAGGGAGATACAATGATAAAAGTAAGTGGGAAGAAGTGATTATTGCAGTTCCTATTCTTGCAAGTTAGCCACACTTTTTACTTCTCTCTTCACTGGGCTAAGAAACCAGAGAGAGAATAATATTGCAACAGCAACTAACACAAGAAATGGGCCACATACATCTGGAAATCTAGACAATGCCACAAGAAATATCACACACCTTACGTGTCTCTGAGCAGTTGTTTTTCAAGATTACATTTCCTTTGTCATTCTATTCCTACGAAGCCATTCCAAGAAAGCCCCTGGCTGTGGAGCAGCGGGGAAGCCGCGTGCACCGGACACCTGGCGAAGCCAAGGCCTGCCCTGAGCACACGACTGGCACAGCTCACACAGCTCACACTTCAAGGTCCACAAAACTCTGGCAGTGCAGGAGCTCTGACAAGACCAAATGAAGCAACAGTTGCCAGCGGCACAGAATGTCAACTCAGAAAATGAATGGAAAACATACCTCCCCTTAATTTTCACTTAGGCTGATCTTTGGGCTTGTCAACAGATAGATACGTACTTCTGAAGCAAACAGCAAAACATTTTTCATAAGGCAGACAACATTTTCTTGCCAGCACCCCTTAAAAAGCACCTCACTTGCACCACTTGCCAAACTGGGATGTAAAATCCTTTGACTTGCAGCCAGAAAGCCACAACAAAACCAACGCCTCTCGCCTGCCCCTTCCCGGCCCATCACTGCTTTCCTTCCCGTGGTCACCCCAGCTACAAGCACACAGCATTTTCAGTCAAAGATAAAAAACCAGCTGCACTGCCCTGTGTGACAGCTGCCTCAGTAGAAAATAAAGCCAGAAGCCGGGGGAAGCAGCGGGCAGCTTACCTACTTAGCTTTCGGCAGGCGCCTCCGCACAGGGGTGCGTGGAGAGGGTTTGTGCTCTGCCAAACTGAGAACCCCTCCAAGGCCGAGGCCGCCGGTACCGAGGCCGGGGAGGGGAGGGCTGGCCCGCCCCGGCCCGCCCCGCCAGCGACAGCCCCGCTCCCGCAGTCGGCTGAGCGCCCCGGGCGGGCGGGCCCCGGGCGGACCCTGGGCGCGGGCGGACCCCGGGCAGCGGCCGCGGGCGGGCCGGGGCTGCGCGGCGGCGCGGGCGGGGGAGGGAGCAGCCGCAAGATGGCGGCTCGCCGGCCGCCGCACCGGGGGTGCTGGGGTATGGCGGGTCTCCGCCGCCGCCTTGGCCCCACGGGCTTCCCCCGCGCTCGGGAGCCGTCTCCCCGGGAGTACGCGAGCGGAACGAGCTCCTGCCGCCTTCGGCCCCTGCCGGGGCGCCCCGGGCGGCTGCCGCCACCTGCCCGCAGCCGGCGCTGCGCCCCGCGGGGCGGGAGGCTGGGCACAGCCGCCGCTCGCCCCGCGGCTCGGCAGGGCCGGCGCGGGGTCACCCCCGTTATCTGCCCGAGCCAGCGTCACCCTGCAGCTCGGCGGGGCCGATAGCGGCGCTGGCTCCCGGCAGCAGCCCGTCCCTGAACCTCCTACACTCATTCCAACTTTCCTAGCAGTCAGAGCGCTTAGAAACAAAACGCTGTGTTTTCCATGTGCCATCGGTTCCACAAATTTGGCCAGTCAGTGATTTCCCCAGTAAAAACTAAAAACTGGTAATGACCAAAGATTCTCTTGGAGAAAACGAGAGGCTTCCCCTTTGCAATGCAATTGAGGGCACAGCAGTTCCAGCTGCCCTTTTCATAAGGACCAGGACAGACACTGCTGCTGCAAAGAGAGCAAGTGTGAATTCAGTGTACTGTATTCTCCTCTCCATAGCTGATCAGACTCAAACCAGCTCGCCTTACTTGTTAAGCGTGGCGGACACATGGCAAGAGGTGTCCCAGCGGGAGTAAGGCAGTTTTCCCGACTGGTGGAATGTCATCCAGTCTGTGTGCTCAGTAGTTTCCCATTCCAAACAGGGAACTTCCAGCAAAAAAACAACAAAAAAAAAGGACCGTTCCTCTTTCCCTTTCAGGTAACACCCAAAAAAGACCAAAACAGAGCAGAACAGAGAATTACCTCAACCAAAAAAGACGTATGTGATTGACAATTTATGAAGCGCTGTATCAGGCATGAATTTTGCCCATAGTTCTGTTCACAAGGTCTACTGTTGAAATGCTTACCAGAAACAAAACCGATATCATATAGTAAGAGCAGCAATATAACAGAAATAACACTTAAGGGAATTAATTGAAAGTCCAGAAAGGGCTAAGAAAGTCCCATAAAGAATGCAGACAGGGATAGAAACTTGTGGGGATAAACATGGCTGTTAGAACTTTTAGAAGGTACTATGTTGTTGATATCATATGTTTGCTTTAGATTTAATTTAAAGGTACTGATGCTTAAATTTTTTGTTTCTGCACTAAAAGTGTATACGCTTAATAGAACCTCAACTGACATGAAGCAGCAGTGTCAGTGCTTGACTCCTCACTGCCTCTAATTCCTGCCCACATCCTGTCCCAACTCTGGGCCAACACAGCCCAAGCAAAAGATCAGCAAGGGATTGTTCCAAAGCTGTGCCAAGGTTTATTATGTGTGTTTATTGCTGGAAGGTGGTGCAGCCTGTTAGGTAACACTCACCCACTGCAACGTTAGGGTAAGGCTTTGTTTTGATGCAAACACTAATAAAGAAGCCTCTTTTGTTAATTTTTTCCACTGTTAAAGGTTCTCTGTTTGGCACCTGACAAAGACCACTTTTAGACTGAATTGGATTTGGTTTTGGAAATACAGTATAATAAGGTCTTTCAGATTTCTTGGCTTTCTGTCTTTCATTCTTTCCTATAGAAATGACACACCTTACAGGGACATGCTCTGGCATAGCGAGGGAGGTATACCAGACCATACTAAGAACTCTTGGTAAAAATGTATGCCTACCCTTCTCTTGAACTGATTTTTTCCCCTTGAGAAGATCACTAGTGATTCAGCATTTAATGAAGTATTTAAAATACGAGAATCCTTCAGTTGTTTTCAAAGAGCGTACATCTGGCTGGATAGGCTGCTCATTGGCTGCTATTGATATTCACCAACCACCAGCATGATTTCCCAGGGGTTCAGCAGTAACAGGACAGGGCTGTGTTTCCATCTCAGCTCTAGCATGTACAGTGTACTAAATCAGGTAAGCACACTTGACCTGAGTCTTGTGCCTTCTTTGGGGAACACAGAAAGTGTAATACTCAAAAAAAGTAAGTAGTGAAGAACCCCAAAACCCTGAAAAAGTAAAATACTCGAAAGTATGAAAATGTAGTATCAAAGGCACATGATAAGAAAAAAATACAATGAAATTATTATAGCTGCTGTCTAAATAAACGAAGTGAAAGTGATATAAATAGGATTTAATATAGCGTATTTCCTCTTGCAGATTTTAATCTTTTAAAACATATTATAAGCAGCCCAGCACCTATCTCTCATTGACACGCAGCCTCTTCTGAGATGAACAGAGAAGAACACTAAAGTCGGACCCCTTGCCCTCTTAAGAAACATGAAATCATTATTAACCAGACTGTACCACCAGAACAGCACTGTGAATAACTCAAACCCTGGATTACAGGACCAGTTCTCCCCTTGGCTGGGAAATGTTAGGAACACAGTTTTCTGGCATTTTTCAGTCTGGATAATTAGCAATGTTAATAATGTTGGAGTCAAGAAGTCTTTCTAATGCAGTATTCAATATACAGGATACTCCTGACCATTTCCAAAAACCATACAAAGTCCTGCTTCCCAAAACAGCAAAGGACAGTATTTTCTCACTGCTTGACTCCTCCTCTCGGCTCCCTCAACACTTAATCAAAGCTCCATAGGCTCTTTTTTTGAGCCACATGTTCTCTGGCCTTGAACATATCCTTGTGTTCCATGGAGCATCTTTATGTTCCAACATCCTGGTTTTATAATACAGTTTAATTTCTTTTTCCTTTTAAGATCTCTGTAAACTAAGGGTGACAGCCATGGACATCAATTCTTGTGGGGTCTTACCCAACCCAGAGAAGTATCAAAAAGCCCCCACACATTAATTTAACCCCCAAACATACCAATGTCCGTAGTTATAATAGTGTAACTAATGCATGGCAAAGGCAAGTTTTTTGTATACAAACTCCTGAGAGGACAGGTTTATGGAGTCCATCAGCTCTTGATCACAGCTATCCTCTACCACTGGCAACTCAGCTTTGGCAGTTGAACTGTAGATCACAGAAAACACAATTACTGGCATTGCAAAGCCAAGCTTTCCAAAAGCCACTAAACAAACATAAAACTGAAACACTGAAAGTTGTCCCCAAAATTTTAATTCAATCCTCTTGAGCATTCCCTTAACACTACATAACATTGTATAATCACGAACTACTCTCCCCCTTGATTTTTGTTCTGTTTTTCACTCAAATTGGATGTTTCCATCCACTTATGTGCCACCAAGGTAGTCAACAGATTATATGGCAGACAAT
This sequence comes from Pseudorectes ferrugineus, assembly GCA_008033365.1. Taxonomy (NCBI): domain Eukaryota; kingdom Metazoa; phylum Chordata; class Aves; order Passeriformes; genus Pseudorectes; species Pseudorectes ferrugineus. The sequence goes on along the minus strand of QWTY01069856.1, from coordinate 3,728 downwards.
TTCTGCTTTTTGATCTGGGCAGCAGCTTAACCAATGAAAAGCAGCTGGAGCAACCATTACGTGAGTTGTCCTGTGGCTTTCATCATACTCATTTACCTGCAACAATGACACGTACACAGGCTGGCCCCACACAGGAACTGCAAGAGGCTTACTCTCTCAGTGAGAGCAGGTTTCAGACAATGTAGCTTTTAAAACTGGCAGTAACCACACACAAACATTTTACAAAGGCATGCAGCTAGGCCAATTTGGAAAGGTTTTCTGGAAAGTCACAAATGTATCTTTGTACTGGTGTGAAGGCTACTTCACTGGTAACCTCAAGTACTTGTTGCAAAACCTGAAATGCTGGAGTATTCTGAAGAAAAGCACTCAAGAATTGACTGTAAGCAAGTACATGTACACTTCTCCAGTTTGTTTCTGAAAATACTAAAATTGGCTTTTTTTTTTTCCTAGAGAGCTAGCATGGAAGTTGTAGTCAAATTGTTAGGGTATGGTGATAACTGAAAGACAACATTGCCTTACAATAGGAAGTGTCAGGTGAGCTTCAAAGAAACATTATTGATTAAAAATGTGCAAAATTTCTCTAAATAACCTCTCAGTAGGATATAATAAAAACATACCTTTTCTAAGAATAGACAAAAAAAAAAATACAGAATATGAGTAGACAGGAAGAATGTTGGCCAATGCATCAGGATGAAATGTGTCTGGAAATTTACAGGTATAATCTCAGTGCAAATTCCAGACAGCTGCGCACCTAGTTTTCAACAGCATGGAAAAATCCAAGTATCTTACCAACACAGTAATTGCAACAATGGGTAGAGACACTAGCACTTCTTAGGTAATCTCCTTATATTCAATTACAGGAAAAATACTTCCTCAATGCTCCTTAATTATTGACAATGAGCCAAATCTTATATGAAAATTGGATTTATACCTACAGACAATGTGGCCTTGTAACTCCAGTACAGGAAAAAATACCCTTCTCATACTGCTCATTGTTTAATAAGTAAATGGATTATATAATGCACAAGGCAGGGACCTGTGCTCAACGTCTGTTAAATTTTCTTAGCTGACTCCATCCAAAAATGCATGTCTAACTTTGGTTATCTAAAACTGTAGTTCAGGGTTCAAAAAGTTTGTTGGTTTGTGATGTCTGCTCTCTTACAGCTGTGCGTAGGGCATTCAAGAAGAACGTGAAGTGCTTATCTATACCTAGATGTGTCTGGTCACTTACACTGACTCACATGGTTACTGGCAAATAAACTATAGCGTACAATACACAGATGTTTGATGAGGCAGTTAAGCAACAAGGGAAACCTGAGGAAAATTAATCTGCAAACAGGAAATAGGCCCCTGGATTTTGTCTCTGGAGGGTGGTGTCAAATGAAAAGCACCTGTCCCATGAAAGAATTTCTCGAACTTCTGAAGTTTAAATACCATTAAAAAATCCAACACCTGAGAGAAATTCTGAGTGTCATGAAAGCAATATAACACAGAGACCAGGAGAATGCCAGATACTGTTACCCATAAGTTTGAAGCTTGTTAACACAGAAATTATGAGGGATGCACTGGATGTTTACATTTGCCTCAGTTACCTTGGAACACTTTTGTAAAAGGTCTTCCTTCTTAAGAAAGCAATTTATCAGCTCATCTATAATTTCGCAGTAGTCCACCTCATTATCTGCGTTGCTTACGGGAACTTAATTGGTATTTTTCACATGGCATCTTTTGTAAGACGGTGTGTATGTTCAAGCTGGTTTTGAAACCGTGTTTACTGTACTGCACTCATTCACTTCCACTTTGTTCTGTGGCTGAGACAAGGGCATGTGTTACTGGTATGCCACAGAACTGTAGGTGCAATTATAGTCTTCAAAATACTCTATCTGCCAAAAGAAAATACATGAAGCTAGTACAGTCAGCTTGCAGACAGTCAAACTAAGACTTCAGCAATAATTACATATGTTAAGGTCTGTTGAAATAGACTGCTCGAGAAATTAAGCCCAGTAAACATTGTGCATGGTGAAATTCACCTCTCTAAAGAAAAAAATAAAGAAAAGTTCAAATTAAATTGCACTGAATTCAATAAAGTTCAGAATAACCCCATGTGATTTCAGTACTAGAAGTTTTTTTCTGAAATTGCTTTCAGGGGAGACAAAACAATGTTGAAGAGACCTCCTAAATGTACAAATTCCACCCTTAGTGCTAGGGCATCAACGTTTTACTTGGCTCAGCAAGAAGGGAAGTGGGCTAAACTCAAATGCAAGTACTCAAAAATTAGTTACATAGTTAACCAGCCTGACTGGGGGGAAAAAAATGCAGAAGTTAAACAAAGAAATCAGTATTTTAACTTACAGATTACAAATGCTTTGTCTGGAAAATCATTATCAAGTCTTGTCCATTTGCCTCCTATTATGTTTTGAGCTATATCTACTGCATGTAGACACTTAAAATATTAATTATTTCTATAATATTTATATTATAGTAATTATATCATAATATAATATTATAATATAATAT
>QWTY01069845.1:0-10890 GCA_008033365.1 Pseudorectes ferrugineus | reverse complement strand
AACTGTGGGGATTCTCCAAGAATCTGTCTTTCCAGAGGCATTTGCTTCTCCAGGACTCCACCAACTGCAAACTATGGACCTAAACCCATCCCAAGGACTTCAGCTCTTGGATATTCTACTCACCTGTCAGAGGACACTGAACACGTCTCAGACCCTTCCCCATCTGCCAGAATGTCCGAATTGGTGCTGAAGGGGAAAATAAAATGGATGGAAATTATTTTAGCAACACCTACAGCAATGCAGGGCTCAACTCGGCAATGGCAGCAGAACCCGTGGATGAGACCAACCCCTCCAGCAGCAACAGCAATGAGAAATAACATCAACCTACAGCACAGTCCAGAAACTTCTATTTCTGTATCACTTCATTTTTAGTTATTCCTGGGGTCTCATTATCATTATTTAACACACAAGACAGTTCTATGCTTACGTCTCTTAGGTGGTAACTACAACACCTCTGTATTCCCAGGCACCAGAAAGTTTCTCTGGAGAGGATCCACAAGATGCTTTGGTGGGTAAAGTGCACCTTCTTTTTTTAAAGTCTCTCTCAAATAAATCAATGTGACATACAATTTCTGTAAGACAGCAGGATTGTTTTCACCCTTTGCCATTTTGTCTCCCGTGTGAAGTGAGAGTCCTCAGCTGTTACTGTGGCGATAACTGCAGAACCAACAGGAATTCGGGTGGACCAACAACGCCAGGTTAGAGTAACCTCCAACACACGCACATTCAGCCATACAGATAAAAAGGAAAAAGATACCAACAACGGATTGGGAAAGTTTTCAAGGTCAACACTGTTTTTACTCTCAGAATTAAAAATCCATCAAAAGCTCATTTTCGGTGCACGAACTGGATGCCCAGGGAATGAGTTATTATCATATTTCCAAACCCTACTCTGATGTTCCAGTTACATTTAAAAAAAGAATTGGGGAGGACACAGGCCTATTTGTGTGCTTTTAGTCCCCTAAAATAGAAAAAGAACAGGTTTGAGGCCTGAACATGATGTACTTCCCTGCCTTGAAAACTGCAGCATTTATCACCCGCCGCGTTTGTCACCGCAAAACAATAAAACTGAAAAAATCTGGCTAACACTCAAACCAATAACGCACATTCAGAATTCACATGTGGAATCCATGGTCTATGCCTACCAAACTTTTTAAAAATCAAGTACAAAACGTCCTGCAGCGAGTTCCACCTTTGGCCTACGCACGGAGCTGTGAATGGGCCCTTGACGCCATAGCCATTGGTCCCCAGAGAGCCCAATTAACTCCTACGCCCTAATTGCAGTGAGAGACTGAGGAGCTGCAGTAGCTCTACAAACCAGGGTTCTGAACTTCCAGCTGGAGCTAAAGGCCCTTTGTTTCAGGATCTCTTCCAACATCCCACTGCTCCACGCCAGCCACTCGCTGAAGCAGTTCTCCGCATCCCGGCTCTCCCAGACATCGCTTTCGGTCACAAAGCCTGAGCAAGGCTGGACTGGAGCCGAGGTAATTATACACCTTTCTGACACATGCCAGGGGACAAAAGTGTTTGAAAATTAAAGAAAATATCCTTAAATATGCCACAGTTGAAAAACAATTATCAAAAAAAATTGTCAACTAAACAAAAGCAATTTTGACCACCAACTGAATTCATATTTTAAATTAACTGTTTTTCTTTCCTTGAGGAAAACTCCTCCCTCTTCTTAGCATCAAATGATTAGCCCTTATACTGAACATTACAAATTAAATAAGAGAAACAGCTGCCTCATTCTGAAGGTGTTTTCCTATGAAGTTTAGCCCACAGGGGCCAAAGAGATCACAGAATTTAAAATTGTTTTGTTCATTTCTCCAGTGTTTTCTGCCTTTTCAATGCCCCACAGGTATCTACCTACGTTGCATCCAGGCACAGCAAAACACCCCTTCAGACTTTTTTCAGACTCCAAATTCAAGACAAATCCCCACAACAGGTTTTCTGTCCTTTTCTTAGCTAAAGGTCACTAATCTCTCCCACAATTTTACACATCATTTCCAGATGAGTCAATTTTTACAGCAAAACGATTAAAGTTCTTTGCCTGAACTGCTCAAGATGCAGCCAGCATCCTGTGGCAGGGTGATTCTGCACTTATTCATGGCTCCATGTTGGAAAAATGCAGCTCCAGTGACTCAGGCAATTGCTCAACTCCATATTCCTGCAGGATTGGTTTCCCTGATCCCTTACAGACAGTCAACCAGGAGTCAACTCTTCCTTTCTTGACCATCAGTTGGGTTTGACTTCCACCCCCCCCTTTTTTCATTTAAGATAAACACACCACCCTAAAATAGAGAGAAAAAATCTGATGTAAGTGTGAATGACATGTCTTGTTCTAAAACTGAGAGGAGCAAATGGCTCTTTGAATTGGTTTATTTTAAGGCAGATTAAGTTCCTCCTCGGCCTCTCGTGAGCAGCCAGCATCCTCCCATCCGTCCATCCCGCTGTGGAGCAGGCTCTGGCAGTGCTCTGAGCATGTTTTCCCTCAATGCTGGCACAAGAAATGAGCTCCAGCCCATCTCGTTTCACCAATGTCATTTGGAGGTGGATGCCCAGTCGCCAGGAGTGAGGGAGAACTGTTTTCTCCCTCTTGCAATCCTGCTTGCACTTTGTCCCACCTGTAACAAGCAGGAGCTCACTGCTGGAGCAGCCCAAGCACTGTGTGGCATCCACGGTGAACTGTGCAACACAACATCTTCCCCGGCTTTGCAGAACCTCCTCTTCAGACCACGTGCCCATGGCTTCATCCTCCTGTCTCTGGAGAGGCCTGCCAGCCTTGGCTTTGCCCAGGCCCCCACGGAGGGCTCCTGTCTGTACTAAACCTTACACAGGTTCCACTGGCTTGCTGTTTTCCTTCACTCTTTCCAGGCTCCCGTAGTTTTCCCCAGCCTCCTCTGCAGCCCAAGAACACACCTTGGAGGCTGTGCCTTGGGAAAAGGGACAGACCTGCTGCACCTATCTGAACTGCTTCCCTGAGGAGTCTGGCAGCAGTGGGATGTGGTGGCTGAAGCCCCAAGAGCACTCCCTACCATGACTCCTGTTTTCAGGGCTCGGAGACGTCCAGCCCCCACGGCTCCTGACCAGGGACCGAGGTCCTCCTGGATACAGGCTGTATGTAAGAGCTTCCACCATGCACATCCGAGGCCACCAGCTGTCCCTACCCGACACAATGTCCCCAGGACTCTCGCCACCAAGCCTCACAGCGCCTGCCATTTATTACAGCTCAGAGTTTTGGGAAGAAAAGTATGAATCAACAGCATAGCAGGAAAGTATCATCATCCTTTCACAATGAACCCGTATTTGAGGCCAAAATTCACAGATCAAACGCTCCTGTCTAACACTGTGATATACATCATCTCTGAGCCAAAGCGGTGCAAGATTTATTAAGTAAAAAAGTCCTAAAGAACTAAAAAAGGCAATTATTGCACTGATCAACACATTTTCATACACTTCTCTCATCTGACAGTGATGGCCAGGGCATAGGACAACGCTGCCTTCAAACCCAGACTGAGGCAGCTGCCCAGGAAGAGCTCACGCAGCATTTCCAAGCACTCCATCCTGCCAGCTTCGCCAAACCCACGTCAGCTGGGCAGAGCTCAGAGGGTTACTGCCATCCAGTGCACTCCTATTTCTACCTCTTCTTCTTTTGCTGATGAACTGAAGCCCATATTCTGTAAAGCAGATAAATCCAAGGATAAGTGACCTGCTAAATGCAGATCTTGGATCCCGATCAATGGCTCCCAAACTCACTGCCAAAAAGCCCCAGGTATTGCAAACGAGGCCCCTTCCTTGGGCATGAACCCCTCCTGGCAGACACCGTAGTCACTCCGGGTATTCCAACAGCATGGGGATTTATACAGGCTGTGGATAGAGCACTTTTCCACCAGGATTTCAAACTTCTGACTGTGTTTCAGCATCTCAGACAAGGCCCATGTTGTATTTTGTCTGCTGTTCTAGTCTCACTCTAGTCATCAGGAACCGACACTTGTCTAACACAGTTTTAGGAAAAAATAATTTGCTTAAAAAACTGCATATTATCCCCATTATATAAAATACTTATAATGGAATATTTCCTTTACATAGCTCATTAACTGGCTTATCATTGTTCCTCCTAATTTCTTTTCTAATTTTCCTATTGTTTAAGTAGTTGTGTAAAATTTGGCTTCAGTCCCAGAAAGTCAGAGAATACCACATATTCATATGGAGCACAGCAGTCCTGTGGAAGCTTTGTGCAACTGTGGCTTCAGAGCTTTGAAAAATTACCCTTTCAAAGCCATGGCTGTGTTTTGGTGCTTATCTGTAACACGCAGTTTGCTCTCCTGGTGGGATCATCAATCTCTGTAGAGCACAAGCATGTTTGGGGCACTGCTACAACCTCCACGCCTGGCCTGGATCTTTTCTCCAGCAGGAGGAAATTTCTCATTTTCTCAGTTTAAGCATCAACCTTTGAATAATATCAGTTCATCAGTGATTAGTGTACAATGGATGAATTTCTAATCTTGACCAACTACTCCCTTAGCAAGTACTGATATGAGACTGAAAAGGGACAAACTTTATGAAGGAGAAAATAGAAGAACCACTGATTTCTTTGCAGCACCTTTTTGCAGAACAAACATCTCAACTCTGACTCGCAGATTGTTCTGTTATATTCTATATGCTACTCAACATCCTCGTTTTGTTTTAATTCATCAAAACAACAGCCTTCCATTTAGAAGTGCCCTCCTCACAGGAACACAGCATGCAGATTTGGAATTCCAAATATATTTCCAGTTTTGACATTTCAACGTGAAAAACATTTACTCTTGGCAAAGGATACCCTCTCGTTATCAGAAAAACACAAGCCTCAGAAAACCATTACTTGATACAATACCAAAATACTACTAAAACCATCAACATCTAAATCATTCTTGTTTGATTTGTACTGGATTTATTTCACTACAATTAACAAAATAACCAGCCCCATGGTAACCACACAGGGATAAAATACATCCTTCTTTCATGCAGCTTAAATGACTACACCTGCTTTTTACAGCCCCTGCCAATGCTGCCATAATTCAGGGCCCTTCTGGGTACAGAGACCTGTGGGAGCAGCATGCTGGGAGGAAGAGCTGCAGTCCTGGATGGAACTGCATGGTCCAAAGCTGGTCCATGGGCATGGCAGGACCCAACAGGCCTCCGAGAGCCAAACCAGGACCTGGGCACTGTACTGAGCCCAGCAGCCCTCCTGCCCCTTCAGAGCAGCCACCAGGAGCACCAATAGTCAAGACAAAGAGCACATTTAACTCTTCTCAGTAAGTGTTCCTCTACCTCAGCATTTGGAGAGGGGGAGTTCCCTGTAACCTCTGTTTACTTCCCAGAAAACACAGGAAAGCACTCTGAAGTGCTCTTCAGCAAGGTACAGGTTGGCACGAGGTAAGCTGTGCTCAGATGAGAGGGACCTTCCATCATCACCAGGCAGCATCTGTCACTTCAGCTGAGCCTTCCCTGCATTACTGCTGCTGTTCTCATCTCTGCGCACTCCAGACGCTGGAGCTGGATGCAAAGGAGGAAGGAGAAGCTGCAGGGTGCAACAGCCCAAGGCTTCCTGGGCCTCTCCAGCTGCCCCTGCCCTGGGCAGTCAGACCAGAGGGTCACCCAACCTCTGCAGGTCAGTGTGTCCCACTGAGAGCTGGGGAATCTGCTGGAACACCACACACCTGGAAATGAGACACTCCAGCACTGGGTATGACAATGTGTGAGCTCTGCATGAGTCCAGAGCGCTGGGAATGGCCAAGAAACGAGCAGGAGAACAGTTCCCTGATCACAGGGAAGAAAAAACTGTCGTCATCATTTATATCCTGAGAAACTGAGATAAAACTAGTCCAGTGATAATCTTAACAGCTTGTGACACAATGAACAGCAAATAAACTGATTTGCTGCCTTTATCAATTTTACAGTACCAGTTCAGGCAGAAAGACACAGATAGCACAGAGGGGAAAGGCCACAGGAGGGGAAGGGCTTTATTGGTCTATAACGCAGGTCTGAAGCCAAACAGAAATGCAGTGATATTCTGAAAGGGCAACAACAACCCTTCCTGCCTCCACAAGTGCTCTGCCAGCCAGCATATTGCTCTTTACTGACAAATATTTACTGTATGCTCCCATTTATTCAAGTAAATGGAAACAGGCAGCAAAGCTTGATCCTGTAAAACAAAGACATTTACTACTTGATGCTCTCTAATCCCCCAAGCTGACCTCCTCAATCCAATGTCTCCCTAGGCTTTCACACACAGTTCAACATTTCCCTTGCAAGACTAGCAAGACTAGCTCTCCTGCTTTTAGACACATAGCAAGACCCAATTATTCTGTATTTGTTTTCAATGACTTTTCCACTTTTCCTCCAGAAACTGGGGCCACAGTTCCTTACAGCAATACTACTTAAAAGACTGGGGCTGTATCAATTTTGGGACCTCTCTAAATAAAATTTCCAGCAGATTGGAAGGTGATGCAGTGGAAGGGACTCACCAAACATACTCCTGGTTCCTCAGACATTCCACTCCCTGTTTCTGTATCAAAAGGAGCATTTACACTATCAATCCCTTATGAAGGCATCACAAACTATTAAGTGAATTCTACATGTATTTTAGCTCCATCCCTCAAGCCACTGAACACCCAGGAACACCATGGAGAAGGAATCCGTGAGCAGAGCTCAGCACCCCTCCCGTGAAGCAGGAGGCCTGCACTGCTCAGTGTTACTGGCACAGCTTTCCCATGTTTGCTCTCGTCGGCACAAACCAGGCAGAGCTGACTCCCTCACTAACCTGCTTGTTGACCCAGAGGACAGCGAGAATTCAGGAGAGGCCGATCTCTGGATTTCCTTCAAGCAATGAGATTCACTTCTTTGGCCATCAGGAGTTTCTGATTGGAGTTCCTGAGCTCTTCCAAGAACAACAGCTGTGTGATGCTCTTCCCCAGGTTCTACCAAGAGGAAAGGCAGAGATTAGAAAGAATGATAATGCAAAATACTATTGTTTAGAATTCTGCAGCCTAGAGATAGATTTTTAAGAAAAAATTAGGTTATAAATATTTAAATACCAACATCTCATTCCCACATACTTGTTTTCCAAAACTTTCAGTTTCAAAGGTTTTATTTCTTTTTGTGTATGTTTAAAAAAAGAAACTAACCAACAACTCCTTGAGAACCAGAAATCTTTCACTGTTGAGTTTCAAACACAAGGAGAGAAATAAAGGGTGAGGATGTGTTACACATTTCCTAAGATGGAACTTTATTTCAGAAATTAGCAAGCACTTAACGAGACAGTGCTGTTGGCTGCTTGTGCTACCAATTCCCTTCAGCCCCTGCATCAGACAGCTTGAGCTTTAAGTTTTACAGATCAAGTTAACAGCCTTATTTTCAGTTGTGATTTACTTCCTCATGCAGCTAAGAGAAGGTCAGTGCACTGACATTTCCATTTCAATAGGAAAAATAATTTCTAGACAACACAACAGACAAAAATTGAAAACCATTCTGCTGGTTTTGTGTCAAGAGTTTTGTTCAATGAAAAGATGAACAGTTCTCTGAAAAGACACCTTCTGCCCCTCCAAAGAGAAAACAGGTATAGGTTAAAAAATCTGGTATGAAAAGGCAGACTGCCCTTATGCCATACCCACAAATATTTTCAAGTGAGTTACTTAACCAGAAAATTGCTCAGGACATTAAGCCCTCCCCAGACCCACCTCACTGATAACTCTGATTGTGACAGTCACAGACATGTCCTGTCTCCATCTCAGGGCCCAAGCCATGTTCCTGCTCAAACCACTCCGACTTTTCTATGCCTCCAGCAATGGTTTGGACAGAAATGGCCAAGCAGAACTTTAATTAGAGTGTGGAGGGGCTTCACAATCTTTGGATTCAGCTCAGCTTGCCCTTTCTCTCCTGCTAACAGGCATAATTAAATATCAGGGGCATATTCTTGTCTGCTGAAAACAACCAGCAGATCCCAGTGAGTCAGTTGTCCAACTAATGAAACACAACTCTGAAATTAGCAGGGTAAAAATAGCAAAGGCCTGTGCAATAATGCAGCCTAGCACAGCTAATATTTATCAAATCAAATTATTTAGCACCAATATACATCAACTCCTTATGGTGCTCTCCCCTTAGGCAAAGCACAGCCCCATATTCAAAAGTTATAAAGACTGGAAAACAGACGTTTTAAGCTTAAAGATGAAAAGCAAGATGACGTAAATCAGGAACAGATGATTAAAATGTCACCACAAACAGAGTGAGGTTAAATTACATCAACCAATAGTAGGGGAGAGGGCAATGGGAGAGATGGAGGGGGAAATTAAAATAAATGAACCAACCAACAAAACCCAAACCAAACCAAAGATCTGTTTTAATTCTGTACAATTCCACCGCTTCCATGAGAACCCAAAGGAAGTGGGTAAGGAATGCAGACAAAGCCTTGGCTCTTCCAGCTGTTACCATCAGGCCATTACTGGCTTCTTCCTTTCCCATACTGTAATTCCCAGTTTAATACAAAGGCAATTGCTGTTAACAAGGAACCCTGAGGAGATAGGCTTTAGGCATCTGTTCCTTCCCCTGCAAATCACCTTTTTGCTTTTTCAGTTGTTTACAAACAGTCATCCGAGTGCAGATGTTTTGCCTCAAACTCAAAACTGAAATTCCAAGGATTGTTGGAAGCTCAGTGAGCAAAGTGTAATGGAAATTGTGCAGGTTTGCCAGAACCAAACGAGGTGCTGCCGCATTCTGAACACGATGGAGGATGATACACCTCATCCAAGTTATTTTCTACTGGATCACTCCTTTGGAAAAACTCTATAGTTTTACTTCAGCTTCTCAGAGCCTGCAGGGCAGCACACACAGAACAGCTCACATAGCAGACAGACAGCCCAAAATCCACAGCAGCCCATCCCTCCCTTCCAGAGCTGGAAATTAAGGCTGTGACCCCACTATCCAGTAACACATTGCCTCTGCTTCTGCTACAGGAGAGGAACACCTTCAAATCTTTTATCCTTGAGATTCCTTAACTTTCACCCTTCACACAGAAAGGATTATGCACTGCATCAAGGTCTGCAGGAAACAATAAGGATAAAATTCACACTATTATACTGGTTTTTTCATTTCTTTTTATTCTTGAGAGCTCTGCTGGAAGAGACAGCACTGGAGACAGCCACAGATTAACTCAGCTCAGGAGCACAGGGATTTGTGAGAGCTGAGGCAAACTACACTGCCATGTTTTCCCAAGCGTACAGACAACAGCACGTCCCATTTTGGCCAGTGGGATTCTCGCCAAAACTCAGTCTCTTAAATAGATTAGAAATCCACAAGTTCTATTAGGCTGAAGAATGTTCTTCTAAATCCCACATTCAAAGATGTTCCCTGCCAAAGCAGCCACAAAGCACAGACCGAAGGAGACCAAAGGAGACCAAAGGGTCCCGCAGGGAACAGGCTGGGAGAACACATCGGTGATGTTTGGTGCTGTGGGGAGAGAGGATAATGAACAGGCTGGAGGCTGTTCCTCACTCCTAACAAGTGACTGCAGCCATGCATGGCCACTTCTCACTGTGCCCAAGCACATAAACACAAAACAGAGCAAGTCAGAGAGAGGCAACATCCTGCATGAACAGCCTAAAACAAGCCCAAGGATTTTATTGCTTCAGTCTCAGGACAAATAATTCCTGAATCCAAGCCCCACAAGTACTTTTGCAGTTCCCAGTTACCAACCCCTCTCACAGTAATGATGCTGGAAGGCTGAAAGGCAGCAAGGAGCACTCACCTTCACCTTCATTCCAGAGTGGTCATGTGGCCACCCTCAGCACCTGCAGCAAACCTGAACCAGAACCTGATACCCCTTCTCACCCAACTGGAATGTGCCCCAGATAGAGCACATCCAGACACAACACAGAAATCAAACTAATATATTTACTATGGGCCATGCTTATGTTCCATACTAAAATCAACAGCAGTCTATCATCTTAGGGTCTGTTTGATCTTTATGCTGGTTGGGTTTTTTTTTCCCCTTAAAGGTTCTAGAAGAACAACAACAGATGAAAGACCATTTCTTTGGGAATCCCACACTTCTTAGTGTGGCCCAAGAGGGGACAATACTAAATGTCACTGACCTGTGGCTGCTGGCAGCTCTTTGACAGCAACTTCCTCTTTGTTCTGAGCACTTCCTGCTTTCTTCTCACCTCTTTTCTTCCACCGTTTATTTACTTGATCCACCAAGAACTTGAATTCACTTCTGTGTTTGTTTCCTGAAAGGTAACAGAGCATCACTGACCACCCCCCCAGGACAAAGGTATGGCACAAACGCTGAAAGGACATGAACAGAAATGGACACAAAACACTGAATAAAAACATTTTTGTTACAGCAGATGAAAACCAACCCAGCACTGTGATATGTTCCACAATCCAAATCTGTGTCTGTGCTTCTATAGAGCTACCCACAGTCCAGAGCACTGGCACAGATGAACGCTTCATGCTCTGTGTCATGCCCATTACACTGTTGGGATTCAGATCTTTTAAGTGAGTTAATAAAGCAAATACTCTCTGCACTTTCAATCACTTGGTACATTTTAGGCAATCCTCTGGTGCTCAGCCAAAGCAATGGAATTGTTTAACCTCGATACTTCAAATGCTCTACTCAGAGGCTGAGAAAATACCCGGTGTCCTCAGCAGGATGCTGTGGATCACCTAACCCTGGCCGGGCAGGGAGGGAACCCACCGACAGGAGGGGGCAGCCAGGTGGGGGTCAGGCTCTGCTCCCAGGGAACATGGACAGGACAAGAGGGAACGGCCTCAAGTTGTGCCAGGGGAGGTTTAGATTGGATATTAGGGAAAATTTCTTCATGGAAAGGGTGGTCAGGCGTTGGAATGGGC
>QWTY01069842.1:0-14984 GCA_008033365.1 Pseudorectes ferrugineus | reverse complement strand
TAGAGAAATAAAAAAAAGGATCTCAAATGTTCATAAAGCAATTCTAGAGAAAAACCCAACATTCAAAGAAGAGAAGCCAGAGGCAGAAAGAAAATAGTAATCAAGGCTGTATCCTAGGAAGAGGAAAGGGAAGCAGACAACGTTGGGCTAGGTTTTCATTTACATTGGCACTTAACTTCTCCGCTCACATAGAAGTTTCTCTAGTACTGATTAAATCTCCTGGTTGGCACTTTCTGTAGATGCTGGTGCCACAGGCTGCTGGTACCCACTGACAGATGCCTTAGATAATTTCCTGTATCTAGGAAGATCTGACTTGGGATTTTCTTGAAGACATTTAGGGAAGAGGCACAAAAGAAGCATGTTTTTCCAAGTACAAACGAAAAAGGAAAAAAGAAAGGGAAGCAGGGGATTTGTTCTAAAAGCAGAAATCCTGTACATCTATCAAAGTCCATTTTTTCCCTTCCTTTAAGCATTTCTTGGCTCTCTGAGGGGCCAAAGTGATTCTCTAATAGAGCAGGAGGTAGAAGGTGCCACCCATGGGCACAAGAAGCTCTGCAGGAGCCAGGATCTACTGTGGTGCTCCCAGGGGAACTGCTGGGGAAGCTGCTGGTCCCCTGGCTGGGAGCACAAGCAACTGGAAACAGAGACTGGGCTGAGAATGACTCTGATAAAAAACCCCATTTCTTAGAGTGACACCTTCTCCCATGTCTCTCCCTGCACTTCTGACACTGCCACTAACTCTGTTATTAACTTCCCCGGTGTCAACATCAGCCCCACTTGCAAGACCACAGGTCCTTAATCAGCCTCCCCCTCTCTGTGTTGAGCTGCTCTGTCCAAGCAGAAAAGAGAGTTCACTGATGATGTTTTCCACCAGAAAGCCCCCCTGCCCTCTCCCATCAGTAAAACTCACTGCTTGAAAGTTCACTTGAGCAATCCGAAGTCCAACCAAACCCTTTCCACCTGGAAGCTGCTCCCTTTACAATGAAGTATTGTTATACATTCAGAAGAGGAGGATTTTTTTTTCCCTCTTAGGGAGATAAAACATCTTGCTGCTCTTTTCTTGTGTAAAATAAGATAGGGAACAGGGAAGCTTGGTATTTTAAAGGTTTCTATCCACATTCTTAAAGAATCTTCTTTGAGCAAAAGATGAGTCGCTTTCAATGGAAACTCGGGAAGAGCAGCATTCACTGAAATACCTTCCCACTGTTGCTCGCTTCCAAGGACAAAAGCGCGGCATTCAGCTCCCGAGGGTGTGTGACCTCGGGCGACTCTGCCCTGAGTCATTCTCAGCCCTTCAGCCAAGCCCAGGACACGAAGCTCCGCAGCCAGGGCTGCACACAGGGCTCAGCCCAGCTCACCGTGCACCAGAGCCGCTGCTCAGGGCAGGGGGGGGCTGCTCTGCACAGAGCAGCAGTTCAGCCCTCCCAAAGGGACATATTTCCGTCCAGTCCCCTCTCCACCCCAGCACGACTGATGGAACAGTCTGTGTTTTGCTTGGCAAACCAAGCTCAGCGCTTGCCTTCGATAAATGGCTCTCCCAGGGTTACCTCTGTGCCAGTATTACACCTCTGCCCAGGATTTTATTTGGATTTCCCCGTTTCTCCCCAGTCCCTGGACAGCCAGCGAGGCAGCACAGACCTGTGCCATGCAGGTCCAGCCATGTGAGCAGACACGTCCCCGGGAGAGCGGGGCAGGAGAGGTCCCAGGGCTGGTTGCAGACGGTCCTGTGCAGGCAGCAAGGTTCCTTTCACATCCCTGCCAACTGCTGCCCCCATCCAGGTGCTTTTGCAGCCTGTGCAGAGGTCTCTGGGGCTCACACCAGCCCGAGAGGGAGCTCTCCTCCAACCAAAGCAGTGGGACAGGTCAGTGAGGGGGTCCCACAGCATTAAACCCTGACCAGCTCTGCCTCCCACCCTGAGGGAGACACCAGCTCCCACGGGGTCACACACAGCCACTGCCCCCAGGAACTGCTCTCCATGGGGAAGACTCTGCCACACCAAGACATCTCTGCCTCGGCAAGCACCACAACCACAAAGGCACATTTCCAGTCCCTTTGTGCTGAGAAATGAGCAGGGGGACTGAGAACACAAAGGTGGCACTTGGCCTCCCCTCCTGGCCCAGAGCACCTCACTGCCCTGACTCAGGCTGCTCTGCATTTTAGGTGACTCCAAGGGGTGGAAGATGCTGGATAAGGCCACCCTGCTCCTGTTCCTGCATTTAGTCACATGCTCCATCTCCTCTCCTCTCTACCCAGCTCTCAGGTAAGTGCTGAGTGCTTTATGCACACTCTCACTCTGCCTCATCTCTGACCTTGTGCAAAATAAGCAGGTGCCAAACTAAGGTTGCCAGCACTTCTGAAAGCCAGATGAACTCTAAATGTGTTGCTAGGCCTATTTCTTTGCCCTACGTTATTTTTTTGGGTACACTGCTGGCCTAGGGGTGATTTCCAAAGAAGGCAGGCACCTGCTGGAATATTTCAGCCCAAACACTTGATTTTAGAATTGAATGCTGAGTTCTATAAAGGGAAATCTGGCAATCTCCAGGGCAGGCAGCACCTTCAGTTCAAACACTGATTAAAATTTGTGGCTGCAGGGCACCTGCACTGAAGTCAGAACTGCAGATATTCTAGTACATGAACTCTACAGATACCTATTAATATTTTGAGTATTTCCTTGTTGGCTCTTCGAAGTTGTAATATTGCTTTGTACCACTACAAATCGACAGAAGCCCAAAACCGAGCATTGGCTTCTCTAACGTGGATTTGCAATGTCCCATAGAAAATGCTTTAGCCTTGTGCCAAAGCCACGGCACAATGATAGCAGAATCACTGGAATTTTGCTTACGGATGCTGGGAGCTCAGCAAGGGGGATGTGTGTTTGAGGCAGCTCTATCAACCATCTTTTCACTGCTGGAAGAGCTTCAGGGCAGTTTCTAGTTGGGGAGAGTGACAGACAACACTTGTGTTACTGCTAAGTTGGGATGACAAATGGAGAAAGAAAAAGCAGGAAAATAGGGAATAATGGTTAAGAAGACTGAGCCCCAGCTGGCATCTGAGCACATCTCACAGTGTGCCTGGGGTTTGTCTTGCAGGTACAGTCCAGGGCCGGTTGCTGGCAAGGCCATGAGCTTCCAGCTGCAGCACAGCAGCTCACTGCAGAGCCATAACCCCATGGCAGAGGAGCAGGAGGAGGAGCGTTTGTTAACAGACCCCACTGAGAAAAGGTTTGTACCTCACCCGCCAGCCCTGCTGCTGCAGAGTGCGCTGGTTACAGTCTCCCCCAGCCCAGGAGCAGACCAGCAGCTCAGTCCCAAACCATCACCCATGTCCAGAGCCATGTCCTGCTGTCCCCCACCAGCAAGGACACACTGACAGGGGTAGGCTCATAGGCCCAGGGCTCCTGCAGGGAACAGAATTTTCCACTGAGCTCTGGGAATCTACCTGCAGGGATGCTAGAGCCTCTCCTTTCCACCTCTGCCCGGAGAGAGAGGATGATTATTTCTGACTGAAGCACAGAGAACTCGTCCTTACAACAGTGGGAGCAGCCAAGTGGTTTGTGCTTCCCTTACCTGTGGATTTTCTGGAGCCGGGGTCTAACCCCAGGCTAGAGATCTGCTGGAGGCTCCTGTCACCCTGTCCCAGACACAGCCCTCCCAGGAGGTGATGGTGCTGCTGTAGAGCACAGGAATGTCCCAGCCCAGCTCTGCCCCAGATGTTTTATTTTGCCTGCTGCCTCCGTGTCATGACTGAGCTCCCTCAAATCCTTTTACCCTCCAACACCAATGCAGTCCAACACCACACGATGTTTGCTGTGGTTACCTGCCCTGATATCAGCACTGTTACACCTGGGGTGCTTTGTTATTTCTCACCTGGAGGGCTCACTGATGGCTCAGAGAGCACATTGTGCTTCCTTTCCCCCCAGGATGCAGCGCCATGCTGACGCCATATTCACTGACAACTACCGGAAATTCCTGGGGCAGATTTCCGCCCGAAAATTCCTACAGACCATCATTGGCAAGAGGCTCGGGTAAGCCCCAGCACCCTGCGGTCCTAGGGCTGAGTTTTGCTTGTTACCTTGGGCAGTGCCTTCCATGCCCCTGGCAGAAATAGCAGCCTTTCACTGCAACAGAAGCAATCTCTCCTGCTGTTCCACATCCCGAAGGGCATCCTGCATCCCTACAGTCTTGGATCCCCCTAATCACAGCTATCATTAAGCAGCCTAATTAATCCTTTCCTCCGAGGCTGTAAGCATCAGATCAGCTGAGAGTTCTGCCGCAATACCAACAAGCAATAATATTTGCAGATAATATTTGCAATGATCCTTCACTGATAGGGAACAGTTATCCCTGGCCTGGTTTGAATGCAGCCTCTCCGTTACCCTTGGCTGGTTAGATCACTGACTGCCACTAAATAAGACCAACTGGTCAGATGCAAGCCAGCCCAAACCCATCTTCTAACAAAGGAGCAAATACAGCAACCAATTCCTTGCTGGAATGAAGCAGAATGGCCCTAGGCTCAGCCCCAGCAGGCTCTCTTTCTGTGCTGCTCAGCCTGAGCCAAACTTTGAGTGAGGGACAAAAAAGCATCTCAGAAACAAAGATGTTTCTCATCTTCACCTAACAGAAGCAGCGAGAGCAGCCCGGGGG
Organism: Pseudorectes ferrugineus; assembly: GCA_008033365.1. Lineage (NCBI taxonomy): Eukaryota > Metazoa > Chordata > Aves > Passeriformes > Pseudorectes > Pseudorectes ferrugineus. Next base: position 10,340 of record QWTY01069842.1, on the reverse strand, counting down.
AAGGGGTGCAGGAATTCCTGACCAGGCGCCAGTCTGACAGCATCCTGATGGACAGCCAGTACCACCAGCAGATGGTACTGAGGGACTTCCTGGGAGCCATCCTGCAGAGTCAGAGGTGGGTGGGAATCGGTTCATTCTCTGCTCACCGCAGGAACACGCCCAGGTCCTTATTGCTGGCTGGCTTCCAGGCGTGAAACTACTGAATCAAGTGTCATTTCAGGAGCAGTCAGGGAAAGAACAAGGCTGACCCCAAGCAGGGTGCAGATAAGAACAGCCTGTCCTGAGCCAGCCTGCGCCACACAGAGCAGCACATCACTCTGCTGTCTTCTCAACCTCATAATCCAGTAAAATAGCAGCAGAAAAGAGAATTTCTCTCTTGATCCCAATTACGTCATCCCTGTCCTTTTCCTTGATAGGCCTCAGGACATCAACAGCAGTCGGCTAGAAGGCTTTCCCAGCACCCTGGCTAAGCTCATGTAAATACTTCTCCCTTTTCCATCTCCCCACGCTCTGGTGAGTACCATTCCCTGCTCAATCCTGTACATAACTCACTGCTGCTGCACTGCTCAAGGTTTGAAGGCTCTCCTTCAGCGATGCCAGCTCCCACTGCCGTCCATGAAAAAGGTGCTTGCTGCAATTTAAGGGGGAAAACCTCCCAATCAATATTTCCCAAGTACCTAAAACCCTGTTAGCTTGAACAGACCGACCACAAGTGCTGTGAAGCTGCATGTGGATGTCCGGGAAAAGGCTTGCAGCAACTCAAAGCAGCCTTGCAAAGCTATTTGAGATAGAGTGCCTGAGTGTCTAGGCCAGGCTAAAGGCAGACAAAAGCCTTCCTCCAGCAGCAGAACCTGTCTCTAGGTCCCTGGGATATGTCAGGTTTTCCCTGCACTGGACAGCAGAGGAAGTTTTCCTGTTTTCTGTATCCCTCACTCCTGAAAACAGTCAGCTGGAACTTGAATTATGCTCTAAATCTTGCCAGTCCTGGGGGGCTGAGAGCCAGCAAACCGTCCATCCTTGGGAATACCTTCACTTGTACAGTGATCAGTTGTTCTGTGTGGAGCAACCTCATCCTTCTGCCCTGCCCCACAGAAATTAAGCCTGTCCAATCCTGCCAGCACAATATACAGGGGTGTGGAGAGATCAGTGTGCACTCTGAACAAAAGAGGGGCTGGGCAAGAGGGGGAAGATCAGAACTCTACACAAATTACCCCTACAGATTCAGCTGGGAGAGCATGGCATTCCAGCATCTCTCTTGCCATGCTTGGCTTGGTTACCTTCCCACAAATAAAGTCAGTCAGGAAAAGCCTCCAAAGGATGAAAAAATTTCTGTGGGCGCTTATGAAGTTTTCTGGTAATTCTCTTTTCCTCCTCTTTCTGTCTAGAATAATTCAGAGCTCATGGACCAAACTGTACAGTGAGCCCTTCACGGCAGTGAAGACACTCCCAGATGTGAGCAGCTGGAAACTGATGCATACACTCCTCAGATCTGACCAAAGGAATGCAGTGCTGATGCACTACTTAATTTACTCCAGTCTTTACAATTTAACTCCCCTCTTGAAATACTGCTCTGAACTGAATCAGAAAAAAACCACCGCTGTGGTTTAACCTCAGGCTGCTTTACACACAGAGACTAAAACAACTGATACACTTGTAATCCTGGGGACATTCTGTCTACTAATTAAGGTTTCAAATCACAAAGTGTAGCAAAATTTCTGCCAAGTCATCATTCTGTTTGAGGGCCTGATTAATAAATATGAGCACACCAAAAGGCACCTTTAGGCAACTGAGTAAATTGATTACAGCGTCCTCTAAATTGATGCTGATGGCACAACCACACACAGCAAGGACCAGGGTGAGGTGAGACATGAATCCACACATCTCCCATTCATTGGAAACACTGCCCTGGGCTGCTGCTGCCTGGCTCCCTGACACAGAGCCCGGGCAGCAGAACTCTAAAAAGCTCAGCTACAGTTACTGCTCAGCCTTGAGGAGTTCAAACTGAAGTTACAGCTCCACCAGAGCTAAAGGAGATCCCTGTGCATCAGATCGGGCTGTCACTGTTTCAACTCAGCGTCCTGTTGGGTGCCATCCCGTGGCTCTGAACTCCGCCCTGGCTGCAGTTACAACTGTAAATGTTTTTAAAGGAGTAAGTTATTAGCCCAGTGATCTCATACGGCTACTTCCTCCCTCTCACCCCAATCCCTCTATTGTTTGTGTAATAATTATGTCTTCAGAAATGTAAATAACACCAGGATGGGGTCTGCTTTCCCATCAGCAGCAGGAAATAAGAATTGTTCTAAATAAACCTGTCCAACAGCAGGTCAAGATGGCTCTTTTGTTGAGACCTCAGTTTCTTGATTCCGGGCCCAGAATGGAAGATGCTCCTCAAGGACAGTGGTCAAGTGCACCAAGGATGACTCAAAACTGGGCTAACGAAGGCACCAGCTCCAGTACCAATAACAACACCAGGCTGGAAATACAATGATAAATGTTAAGGCCTCTGAAGTCTTCCCTCCTTGCACTCCAACAATTCCTTGATAGTCTGCAGTAGTTACCATCTCATTTTTCCTCGGGTGACATGTTCTAGGATAGGAGGCTCCAGTGTGCATGGAAATTAGTTCATCCTAATGACCAAATCCCTACCTGTTACAGCCTCCCTGTTCAGGTTTTACAATTCCAGCACTAGGGAAGTATTACAAAGCACCCAGCAGGATGGGAAACATTGAGGGGGTGTTGAGGGAGATCAGTGAAGCTGTGACAGCAGCAAGAGCACTAATGGGTAACTGCTACCCTTCCATGGGCAGGCAGCTGTCAGAGACATCAGCCATCCCTGTGCTTCAGAAAACACAAAAGAAGAATCACCTGAGTAGGCTGGTGCAAAATGGGTTTGTAAACCTGTTCTGTAACAACACATTCAAAGCCAGTAGGGCTTACTCGCTCCAAGGAAAGGAATTACAAAAAATGAAGCAGCTTCCTAAAAAAAAATTTAAACTCTGTTAAGTGGCATAAAAGGCATATGCAAACACTGGATTGCATACCCCCAATAAAATCAAAGACCTATCAAAAACATTTCAGAAAGTGGTGATTAAATCTGTGTGATTAAATGGCTGGGTGAGTGCAGCTATTTAGAATAAAAGACTTCAAAATGAGGAAATAAATCTGCAAGATTAAATATAAAAACAAATAAAGCAAATCAGAAAAATCTGAGGAATAAAAGACCAAAATAATAAAAACAATCTTTCCTACTGCACACCCAAGGAAGTAGAAAAATCAATAGCAACACACACAGCTTAGAGAAGGTACATCACAGGGGCACTCCGTGGTTTTCCTTTTGCATCTGTGCTCTCCTTGGGTAACAAGCTGCAGCTCTGCAGGCACAGGGAAAGTTCTGTCCTAGCATGAAAGCATCAGCAGAAAGAATTAGTTACAAAACAAAGCTGCTAAGTGAGGAGTAACAAAATATGAGGCTAAAAAAATATTCCAGGGTAAATGAGTATGAATAGTAGCTTAGTTATTTCTTGCCTAAAACTCCTGTAGTCCCAGAGGACTTGAATACAGCCTGAGATCCGGTGTTTGAAGGAGTGCAGAGGAGGTCAAAGAAGTTCATTAAACCTCTGTGGGTCCATCATAACGTTTACACTGAATGAGCAGGTAGGAACTGCTACAAAGAGCAGGAACAGTGAGCTAAGTGTGAGCAACAGCATGGGGAAGAGACAAGGTGGATTTAATAAAGTGGGGTCACATCTCACACACGTGAAATGCTTTGGAGGATTCAGCTCCACACCCTTTATCCACATGCTCGCTTGCTGACGTAATTTTCCTGGATTTCCAGAAGACATTTGATAAGGTTCCTTTGCCAAAAGGCATTTAAAGCAACTACCCTTGACACGGGTTGAACAGGAGCCAACACATGGATGCAGGGGAAGGAGCAACTGTTAAGTTTCCTACATGGAAGTTGCTCATCAGGAGGAGACTTAGGCCTTTGGTTATTACTATCTATCTGAGTCCTTCAGTAACACCCAAATCTGCTGCCTCAGCACTGCTTGGTGGTCCTGAAGGGAGTAATTAGATGGGAAATTAGAGCTTGAGTAACTCACACGTGCCCACATGGCAACCAGCAGATTCCTGGCTTTTGGTTTCATAGAACACCAGAGGCAACAACCTCCATCAAACTCTTATTTGGAGTGACAAGGTTACTTCCAGAGGCTGGAAAGAGAGTGAAGCCCCCACAGGACCCCCAAACCTACCAGGTTTGGGTCAGACACAGCCAGGCACCGCAGCACCACAGCTGGCTCCCCACAAGGGCCTGACCCCGAGGGCCCAGAGCAGCCTGGAGTGGGAGAGAAGAGCCCTTAGTGGAGAAAGGCAGCAACAGCCTCCCCCAAGGGACAGGCAGGAGGGAAGTCCCCCCCCAATAAACACGGCCCCCTGGGAAAGGACATGAAAGAACAGGAAGCTTCACACTCAGCAATGACTCACACACAAAACTACCCAGCAGAAAAAGCTCTTCTCATTCTCATGTGAGCCCAGCTTCCAGTCACCACCTCTGAGACAGCCAAAACAACACTCAGGACCATTCTTTCCTCTTTATTCACAAATCTTTAGGATGAGGAAAGGGCGTCTGGGGAAAAGCTGATTTGTATTTTCTTCTTCCTTTTTCTCGAAAGGAAATTCAAATGTCCTGGGAGACAGGGGGGAGGATCCAGGGAAGAAAAGATTTTCCAGATTCATATGAAAAGCACTCCAGTAACATGAACACAATGACGAAAATAAAGATTTTAAAAAAAGTTTAACTGGCACCCTTTTGACTTAATATATAAAAAAGAATCATTTTCTGCCTTCCTTCTTCTGGCCTTGCAGTTATTTATTTGCTTCTGTTCTGAAGGCATTTGCTTTGTTTTTCCACATTTCTTCCATTCTTCTGGTACTAGTGTGTCCTGGAAAGAAAAATCAAAATAATTAACTCTTCCAGGCAACAAAGCACTTCCTTGTACAGTACAAGTGTCCCCAGATCCCTCATTCTCTCTCAAAAGCAGCTCGTTGGACAAGCTTCCCCAAAGCAGCTTATTTGAGTGATAAAACCAGTACTGCTCTGGAATGGGGGATGGAATTCAAGGAGCATGGAAATGGTCAGAGAAAATGAAGATTAATTTCTGGTGCAAAAGGGATGAATGTGCCTATTAAATTACAGAACTGAGCAAAAAAACCCCAGGCTGAAGGCAAAATCTGCAAGTACCTTAACTTCTCCTTTTAACAGGGCTGATCCATCTGCTGGGAAACGTTGGTCCATGTAAACACAAAGATCCTCAAGTCCCCAGGAAGATCAAGGGGGGTTAGCACAGCATACCCAACCTTCTGGGGTCCTTTTGCCTCCCACGATGCCAGACAGGCACACATAGCACGGCACTCTTAACTGACATAGCTGGGGCACCAGAAAGCTCAGCAATGAGGAAAAATGCTTGTGACTGCATATGGCAGCAAAATCTAATGTAGGGTTTGTGGATATTAAGTTATTTGCAAGATCTTAGGGCCACAGAGATGCTCTGAGAGCTGGAGCCCCTCTGCTCTGGGGGAAGGCTGAGGGAGTTGGGGATGCTCAGCCTGGAGAAGAGAAGACTTCAGGGAGATCTTAGAGCCCCTTCCAGTGCCTAAAGGGCCTTCTAAAAAGCTGGAGAGGAACTTTGGATAAGGACATTGAGAGATAGGACAAGAGGAATGGCCTTAAGCTGAAGGAGGGTAGGGTTAGATGGGATATTAGGAAGAAATTCTTCCCTGTGAGAGTGGTGAGGCCCTGGCACAGGTGTCCCAGAGAAGTCCCACCCCTGAAAGTATCCAAGGCCAGGTTGGACAGGGCTTGGAGCAACCAGGTCTCATGGAAGGTGTCCCTGACCATGGCAGGGGTTGGAACGAGATGTTCTGTAAGATCCCTTCCAACCCAAAAAATTCTTAAAGAACATCCAATTCCAACCCCGTTCCATGGGCAAGGACACTTTCCACTAGACCAGCTTGCTCCAAGCCCTGTCCAGTCTGCCCTGGAACATTTCCAGGGATGGGGCATCCAGAACTGGTTTTGTGTCTTCTGCCAAACTGGGCCACCTCTAGGCAGTGCTGCGGTGCCCTGCTGGGACTGCAGGGGTTCCCTGGTGCAGCAAATGGACACTGACAGGCAGTTTTCACTTCTCACCAAAGTTTGGGCACCTGAATTGTACCTTTAAGAACCCAAGTGGCTACAGAAATTCCCTGTATGACCTGTTATTACAGGCTCAGGTGAGAGTGTATATGCAGTTTTATTGCCAAAACAGGAGGTTGGCAGAAGTGAGTCATAACTGGGAAGATCTCAGCTTTGCTCTTTGATTTACTTTTATTCACCAAGTATAAAAATATTTCCAAGAATACAGGTAGGAATATGCTGTTCTCCTGTTAGGGCAAAGCTCTCACTGGCTCTTAGGTGTGTTTACATAGCTCATAGGATGTATTTTTGAAGCTTCAGTATAAAAGGAGCTATGTATACATTTTATCTAATCTTCAGTGCAGTAGGCATGAGCAATTCCTGGAGAAGGGACCAGAATATTGGGCTCTGCCCCTACTCCTGGGAGTCTCTTTCTCATGGAGTCATATTTGCCCTCCAGGGCTTTCTCTTTATGGCTTTGTGAGTTTTGAATTCCTCTGCGAGCTGGCCCGGCTCCAGCGGGAGGGCAGAAAGCAGCCTCAGCCCAAGTTCTGCTTGAAGCCAAGTTCTGCTTGGTGCAGGGACTTTGCAGGAGGTGGGATCTGCAGGGGGAAAAATGCCCAGCCCTGGGAGAAGTGCCCAGCCTCCCAGGTGAGCTCTTAACCACTGGGATAGTGTTTAAAGGTGACAGTATTGTCTTCTATGGACACGGCTTTGGGTTGCAGTGGAGGTTGGATGTTGTTTTGCCGTTGGTGTTCCAGTGTGAGCAGAGGGTACCTGCTCTGCAGGTTTCACATGTGGTTTTAAGCTCAGCTCCTTCCATGGCCATCCCTGATGACCATGTGGCCTTGGAGTGAGCCAAACTGAACAGCTCCATTTGCTGAGCTGGTTTGAAAAAGAGACTTTTTTTCTGTGTTTCTTTGCTCTAGGGAAGTTCCAGCTGCTCCATGCCATGGCATGGCTGCAGGGCTGGTGGTGCTGATGGGGAGGTGGGAGGAATTCGTGGCCAGAAGCAAAGGAGGAGGTGACACTGTCACTTACAGTGACACTTGCATGAAGTTCATCATGTTGAGGAAACCTCACCTCTCCTGTCTGTTCATCACAGTGGAGCTCAAGGAAGAGCTGATTTAACCTTGTTCTCCAAAGCAAGCAATCTGTTGAACACTGTTTCCTGTGTTCCTTTGGCATCTGGATTTTAGGTGTCTGTATTTAGTTTAAGCATCTGTTCAGAGCAGAAGTACCTAAGAAAAGGGGTAATAATACTGTATAGTGACAGAGAGGAGTCCATCCCTTGCTAAAATTTCTGGTTGTTGATCATAGAATCAAAGGATGGTTTGGATTGAAAGGAACATTAAAGATATCTAATTCCAACCCCCCTGCCATGGGCAGGGACACCTTCCCCTATCCCAGGTTGTTCCAAGCCTCATCCAGCCTGGCCTTGGACACTTCCAGGGATCCAGGGACAGCCACAGCTTCTCTGGGCAACCTGTGCCAGGGCCTCACCACTTTCACAGGGAAGAATTTCTTCCCAATATCCAATCTCAACCTTAAATCTTACTGTTATAAATAAATATATAGAAATAAACTTTATAGATAGCCTTGATAGGCTCATGGCATTTATCAAACTGGCATTTTTTCAAACAGCGTGGCAAATTGTTCTTCTGTTCATACTTTTCACAAAACTGCCCTTTGTCTGTTATTCCACAAATCACATCCTCTCGTAATCAGAATTGGGGTAGAATTTCCATTGGCCAGGGGGGAAAAAAAAAAGACAAAATACCCCTGAACCCATCTCTCTGCAGGAGAATTCGGGGCAGCAATAATTTGGGCAGTTAGCTTCCAGCAGGCACAGCACAGTTCTGCATGTTGGGAAGGATTATCTTTCTACATCTCTGCTTTCTACTCTTCTGCTTTGGAGCTTTTTCTCTTCTTCTGCATTTTTCTCTCAATTTTCCTGATTGATTCTTACTGCTATTGCTATAATCCATTTTCCTCATACAACCCTCTTTAAAACACCAGAGGTGTGCTCGTGCCGTACGTCCTTCTGCGCCGTCTTCTTCCTGCATGTGTGCTTACCTAACAACTTGAAAATAGCAAACAAAGCACATGATCTGAGAAACAAGCTGGTATTTTACCCTAAGGGAAGATTTTCTCAGCGCACAAATCAAGAGTAAATAGTTTAAAAATGCTGTATAATATAGATCCAGCCGCACTGAGGCTCGCTCGCACGTAGGAGCGGAGTTATTTGCATGCATAAATGTTGACACAGTTGAACTCGGCGTTATCAAATCCACTGTCAAAAGCTGACCCCCAGGCGTTTTGCAAGGAAGATGATGATTGTCTCTTTAATGACATAAATTCTGTTGTGGCTGTTTAGGAGAGCTCGCCACAACCCTGTCATTACTGAGCCCCTGCCAGTCACATCCCTACTGGCACGGCTTTGATGGGGAGTAGCTACAACACCCAGCTACAAGGGCCTCCTTTTAACTGAGCACTGTGATTATCACACACCAATCAGACCATTGAGTTGCTGCAGAAGTTGGCCAGCCCTGTGCTAAGAGCTCCTATGGAATTACAGAATCAGAGATGTTAGAGATGGAAAGTGCATTAGATCATCCAGGCCTTCGTCTTGCCAGTACATGTTTCCCGCTGCGTGGTTTTGGGTGGTTGTTTTTTGGGTTTTTTTTTTTCTCCTTGCACTTTATGGATAGAGATACTCTAAGAACTTGGCCTTCCACCTAGATCCTCTGGAATCTTTCCCACAAAGTTTGATGGCAAGGTTTTTCTGTGCCTAATATGTGTCCTAAATTTTTCCATTTCTTTATTTTGTAATATTTCATATTATTTCAAGTCTACGTTCTCATCTCTCAGTAATTCTCTCTGGTGTTAACAGCCCGTAAATATGAGTAGAATAGTATTATGTGCTCTTGAATATTAAATGTATCACTTACCTTAAGTGCTGCAGGTTCAGTTTTTCAGGATTTGGGAAAATTCTACTGATTGAAGATAGGTTTTAAATTTAACTGCTAATAGTATAATTTCTCAGACACATATTTTATTATAGTATAAGAGTGGTCTGTTCTGGTGTCATTTGAGAAATTGTTGGAAATTACCTGAAAAGGCCAATTTGAAGTGGAAATGAAAATGTTTTTGTATGGAGGAGATAAAATTTAAGTGATTTTTAACTCCATTGTGGATTTCAGTTGGAGAAGCTATGTGTGCAGGCAAGTCTGCAGAGGGCATTGCAGGGAAACCAAAAACATTAGTTTTCTAATAGTGACAGAATTAGTGGAAGTTGCAGTGTAGTTACTGGAGTCTTCCCCAACCCCCCGTCCCAGCTTTCCATTCAAGTTCTTCATAACTATTGTTTCTTTTTATAGTTTTACTTGTTTCTGTGGGATTTTGGGTTTGCTTGTTTGTTGTTTCTTCCTCAGGGCTTGCTCTTCACTACCAGAAGCTTCGGGTGCCTGAGGAGGGTTGTCTCGAAAGTTTTCCTTTGTCTTGACCACTAAGAGCTAGATCAGTATCTCCCCCCTTAAAAAACAAACATTCAGTGGCTATAAAAAGGACAAATGGACTTTTTTTTGCAGTCACCCCATGAGAGACAGGCGGGGTGGTTGGTGTGAGTTGGCACACGGCCACGCTGGCTTCAGCCAGTCCCTTTGGAGCTGCACTCTGGTCATGATCCAGCACCTTTACCCCAGTCCTCCACTCGTTCCTGAAGCATTACCTCTGTTTTTCTTTCCAGAGTGTCCCAGAGGTTGAGAGGGTTGGGTCGGAAGCCTCCAGAAATGGGGTTTTTGCAGGGTGGGGGTGTGCTGGGTGCCTGCTGGAGGCACAGCACGCGTGGACGTGGCAGAGGCAGGGCCAGCACTGCCCAGTCCTTATCCCACCATCCATCCTCACTCTGTCCAAAGAAAGCATTTGGCTCATCCAGAAGGGATGGCAGGAGAAGACAAGCAGTGATGTGAGTGGAGGGATTGATTGATGGAGCCTCATGGACACGGGGAGCACGGAGCAGTATTCCCTCAAACTCTGGGGAGCTGGATGCAGGGCGTGGGAATGTTGATGAGAGAGGCATGGAAAGGTGGGTCTTGGGAGGCAAAGTTCCTCTCCCTGAGTGGATTGGAGGTGTTTGAGGCTCAAGTTGTGTAAGTGAACGGGGAGA
>QWTY01069820.1:0-14295 GCA_008033365.1 Pseudorectes ferrugineus | reverse complement strand
AAAAAAGACACAGATTTCATCATCTGAATTCAAACCTCATCTGATCTGGTCCTCAGGAAGACACACGGCATTTAAATATATGCAATGGCTATTAAGGGATTGATTCTGGAGAAGTCATCAGATAGACAATATTTTTACCAGGGTTCAAGTGTCCACAATACCCAGTAAAATAATCAAGGCGACTCTGAGCAGACTGCAAGACTCCTCTGTGTGTGTAGATACTTCCCAGTGGTGCAATTGTAGCTGTGAATCAGGCCTTGCCGATATCTGTTGCACACTTCCAAGCGGCTGATGTAACAGTGAGCTGCCCCACAATTCCCCACTATTACTAACTATTCCCCAACTACCCCACAATTTCCCTCCCCGCTGCCAGCCTAGGAACCAGTTGTTCATAACAAGAGCAATGGGAGGACAGGACTACTGCAAGGAATTTGAGAACTATCAGCAGTAATATGCCAACTACAACAAATCTGCTCTACAAGAAGGGAGTGTCAACACACATCAGTAGCCTACATAGCGATTGTTGAGAATCAAAGCTCACATCATTTAATGTCCCTGAAATGTCAACTCAATTGCAAATTTAAAAACAATAGTTTTATCACTTTGCCAGTCATAGGACAAATCCTTGGTTGTGCTGACCTTCACCAGGCTTGAGACAAGTAAGTCACGAATGCAGAGAAAACCGGAAGCCCACAGAGTAATTACAAAAAATAAAAATCACAGCCATGGCATGACACACTAAAGCCATGTTCAATCCCTACTACACATTGCAATCTATATTACCCTTAGGGAATATTTCTAGATTAAGCTGCCTACTAGCAGCATCTTCTTTTATCCAAAGTCTAATGCATTACTGGCATTTTATAAACAGATAAACCTTAGGGGTGGGAGAGTATTGTGAGTGTGGCACAGATATTTCCCTTTACTGTTGTTCACTATTAGATTGTGATACAACTTAAAAATTGTCCCCTAATTTGGAACTACATGAGTCCAATTCACTTAGTTAAGGCAAAGCTTTTTTACTTAACAGAATCAATGCTATCACTAAATAAAAAACATGAAGGGACAAAGATTCATAACAAGACCATGATCATGAGGTCACAAAAACATCAGCATAAGTAATCATATTATTTTAAAAAAACCTTTATAATTATTTATGATGACCTAGCTTTTCAGCTGCTATTTGTGCTTCATCATAATGAAAGAACATAATAGCACTTAGCACCACTTAACATTTTTCCATACAGGAAGCGTTTTATAGGTACAGTATGCCAAATGGGGACCACAGTTACACAGGTAAATAGCTACACCATAACCACTATTTGTCAGTGAAAATGAATCTCAAAAAAAGCAGCCCCATAACTGTTCCACCATCAGATTCTGGCTTTAGCCAGTTACTAATCTGAAAACTTGAACATCTTTAAGCAAATATTTTCCCCTGGAGATCTGATAAAGCGGTATATATACAAAGTATTTTAGTTCAAATAAAACATTCTTGTTGGTTTAAAACCACTGGAAAAAAAGTAAATTATTTTAACAGTTTCTTTTTCAAACAAGATGCCTTGCAGTCAGTTGGTAAAGCCCGAAAGCTGATAATTGCTTAACAAGCTTTGTATTCCAAACAAAAGTGTCTCAGTGGTTCAAGTTTCTCTTCTTTCTGCTGTCATATATACAATGATCACACAAGTTAATTATAGAGAGCTAGCTCTGCCAAATATCTCACACTAAAATGGTGATGTAGTTCTATTAGAAATCACAGAAAACCATACACTAATTATTGGTACCACTACCAGGTTTAAGTGTGATCTCTCACTTGTGTATCTATGGGCAGATCACATCTATGGACAGTCAAGATAAAATTTGTACCATCTGACCTAAAGGAACAGTCTGCAGTGAGAGCATGGTTACACCAACATCTGTTCCAGATCCTGGACTCAGTCTTTCCACAGTAAGATAGTTTCTTGAACTAGAAAGAGAGGTGAATGTCCTATTTTTATAGGGCTGCATTAAATGTTTCCTTCTAAAAGCTATTTAAATAACATTGTGGTGCTTCACAAAGGAAACTAATTCAGCATATGGTTAATACATATGAACATGCATCCTACCTCTGAAGAGATGTAGGTTTTTTAGGAGCATTTTCAAGTGACTAATATCAAAATAAATCAGCAATTTAAACTTTACAGCATCAATTGAAGATGACATTTTGGCATGTAAGTACACAAACTCTTCACAGTGTCCCTGCAGAAGCCATCTATAAGTCAGAAGATGCACAGAGCCTTTCAAATGACAGCGATGGAATTTAAATTATTTAATTAGAATAATATGCTCTAGTCCTTGGCCACTCTCTCACTATAAAGTAGGAATTTCCTCTGGGCAGGCACAGCACACAAACCAAGCTGCGACTGCTTGTCCCAGCTCCAAAACAATGTAGTCTTACTTCCCAGTCCTGTGAGACACCAGAACAGTCTGCTAACTTCTTTTGTCAAGTTTCCTTTCCTCACTAAGTCTAAATCCACCCTAACAGTACAAGGAAAACAGAAGCAGTTGTTACCATGACACAGAGTTTAAAATACTAATAAGAGCTACTGAAAAGCATGCACATTTGTACTACCTTCTGATTTACTTTTCGAATCAAAACCAGAAGCTCATTTCTTCTGCCAAGGCAGTTTTTTAATTAAGAGACTTGAAAATCTGAATCACTCTTTTTCTGGGGAAGGCATGGAAAAAAAAGACAAGGCAGACTACTACCAACCCAAATTTATCTCAAACCCTATACTTTGTAATTATTGGGTTCTCTAAAATTGGATACCAATTTAAAAAAATATATTTTAATTACAGTAGAAAACGGTTTTTACAATCTTTCCTCTTTAGTGCTTAAATATTGAGAGTATCAAAGTTGAATTTAACTTACTACACTTCCAAAAAGCAGTAAGGAACTGAAACCAAGCAGGAAGACCACTTTTCCTGCTTTTGATTTTTATTAACGATTCCGAGAAATTCCTTTTTTTTACCTATATGAGAAAGTTGCTGACTTCAGTGAGCAATAAACTTCCGCAACTGACTTCAGTGGAACCCCAATTAATATCCTCAAAGAGAACATTTGTCTGCTCTTTCCTTACTGGAGATAAGAAGTTCCTTTCTAAATTGCATCCTAGAGACATTTGACTAAAACTATTTTCCTCCAGGCAAAAAGTAAACATCTATAAATATTTTATACCAACACTGCAAAGCAAAAAAACAGGCTAAGCACTATTAATGTGCACCTTTTTTTTTTTTCATCACATTTATAAGAAACAGGCAGTGATGCACGCCACAAGGCTAGGATCTAATCAGACACAGTAAGGCCCTGTCTAGACAGGCAAAAGTTATTACAATCAGTTAGCGTGGTTGAAGAACTCCATTAAGATGCAGGCCAGCAAGAAAGAAACCACATTAGCAAATGACACAGCACAACCAGGCACCAAGGCAGCCAAGGGGCCTCCTGGCACCTTCAAAATCGAGACTCTCTTCAAGTCATTGGCAAGCTGGCACGTCACAGTGCTGGCTCCTCTGTCAACACCGAGTCGGACAGACCACGGACACACGAGCGGTGGGCACCTGCATAACCCCACAGTGCTCTGACCCAGCCACGGCATCACTCAGGGAAAAGGAGCTCATGGGTGAGCAAGGACGAGCCAGAGTGCTATTCCATGATGCTGGGCCCAGGCACAGTCTGACCCAGTCCCCACAGCAAGGCACCAAGTGCCCACAACAGAAAAGACAATTTACCACGAGGTGATCATGTGCTGCGGGTGTTTTTCTCACCCTTCATTCCTTGGAATGATGTCACTGTTGCTTGTGGAGAAACATGCTTCTGTGATATTTGGGATATAAGCATACAGATGCTAGGAATAAGAAACACTATACTAAAGAAGAAAGAAAAGCCAAACTAAACAAACCAAGAAAGAAATGAAAAGTTAAATATTAAGTGATAAGAGTTACATATAAAGCAAAGCAAACTCGCTTCCTTTGCTGTCATCTTCCCCCTTGATCAAAACTTTCAAGGCTTCTCAATAACACCTATTTGCTTTGCAAATGGGGTATCACAGCATACTTGATACAATGCCAAATGCGATAAAAAAAACCATGCACAACCTATTTATTACTCTTACTTGATAATGCGTTTTCAAATCATTTGGTTTAAAATAAAGAAAATATACACAATTCTAAAGAGAGAAAGAACGCAGTGAGATCACCTAGGAAATTGTTGTCTCAACATCTATAGACCTTAGAAACACTTCTAAATTTAGACACCCCAGCATTTAACATGGCCCAGAAAAAAGAGAAGCAAAGCCAGAAAAGTGGTCATATTTTAATTACTATCAACAGTAAACCCTATTTTCAACTATGCTATCCCAAGCAATGAACTACAAGCTTTGAAACTGCTATTAAAGTCCTCACAAACTATTTGCTGAAGAGGAGCAAGCATTTATTTCTGTGGTTGCACAATATAACACATATGCTTTTGGGATGGGAGAGGAAGTTATAAACTATCCACAATCCACCAGGGAAAATCTTTCTTCTTTGAGTCAAGAACAGGCTTCATAATAAATTCCTTCACTATTGTATTATATAATCTCATTGGTAGCATTTGTCCAGACTTCTCCAGTGTGTTACTTTGTGTCACTGCAATTTACTTTACAGAAAGGGAAAAAATCCCACAGAGAATTAAAGAGTATACACAGAAACTGTTGAAACTTTTCCCATCCATTATCATTATACTATTATTATTCTTAAATTTTCAGAAGCAATGACTTCACGTTGGCACCATCAGAACCTCACCTTTGGCTCTAAATGGTAAGGCAACCCTATTAATCCATAAGGGAGTTCCACAGCAGCATGAAGGATCCTTATCAATGTGCCTGGGCACTATCAAACGCAAGGCTGCTGTAAAATTGTCACTGCAAATGTGAGTAGACAGCACGTGCAGCTCACCTGTGCAGTCAGTGGGCAGGGCACCCACATGACCTCTGCAGGCATCTCACTGAAGGCAATTCAGTGAGGCCTTCAGCCAGTGCTTGATGGTAACATCCTTAGCTGAGCATGGAAGAGCTCAGATCTGGCTAACAAATGCAGGTTTTGGAAGCACATCTGCTATTAAAACCAAACAAAACCCTGTCTTTCAACCAAGGCTTGGTCAGCTCCTCGATGAGCTGTACTGTGACCCAAGAGAAAGAATATCCAAATCCCATAAATCAATACCATCAAGTCCTGCATGCAAATATATCATAGAATCATACAATGGTTTGGGTTGGAAGAGACCTTAAAGATCATCTACTTCAATCCCATGGCCATGGGCAAAGTGGACTGCCTCTCTTCTGTAGGTAGAAACTGACAACTAATTAACACTCACACTTGCAGCAGTTTATTACTTCCAGACAGTCAGAATACTTTCAGTAGGGATCTAACATGAGACAGCGAGGGATGCCCAGGACCTGAGCACCACATGAATACCTTCTGCCAGCTTCTCAAGGGACTGCAGTAAGGGAATGGAAGAAGCAACTGCACCATCAACGCAACATCAGCTAAAACTACACTGCTATGCAAAGGGGAGGTCTCACACCATCCTTCATCTCTGGCCATCAATTGCCACCTCCTGTCTTCAGATGATGCTATTGCAAGTGTTGAAACATGACAGCAGTCAGCATGCTGATGGTTTTTTCCCAATTGCGAGCACTAATTTTCAGCCTGACCAATGATCTGATCCAACTCATAGTCAGCAGAGCCAGTATGAGCAACATGTAGGGATGGTGTAACCAGGAACAGAAAGGACAGATTCCCCACCTTCTGCTGCAGCAAAGACTCTGCTGTCTTACACTGGGATTCAGTTTCTACTTTTCCATCAGCCCCAGGATTGAGAAACACACACGTCTTATTTCATCTGGCTGATTAGCACCCATTCCTGTCACAAGCCCATGTGATAATCACTTACTAATACAAGTGTCACGACTGACTGTAAAACATCTGGCTCACCCTGTGCAGTAAGTGCTAGACAGACACTGCAGAGAGCAGCAAAATCCAGTAAGTGCTTACAAATTTACACACTTTTTATAAAACCTTGCATGTTGTGCTGTTCTACCTACAGTGTTTATTGTTATCCAAAGCAACAATTATGCAAACACTTGGGCACTTGCTTAATTTTTCTGTTACAAAGTACTCCATTACACTTAATGGATTAATTAGCAAAGGCTCATTTTTACCCAGAGAGTGAAGGCTCCCAAGGCTACATGCAGAGTCACGGGACAGGCTCCTAGGGGGAGGCAGGGAGGGGGAAAGGCACTTGGGAGCACCTACAGTCACATTGCAGCTCCACAAGCAGTTTTGGCAGCAGTATCAAGTTTTGCCAGCTTAAAAAAAGCTACCCTTCCTTCTCCACACCCTCTTTCCTCCTCTCTTATCCCCTAATGAACGAAATCATGGAATTGATCCAGATTAAAATTACATCTGTTTTTTGCTCAGTGCCTAGATCCAGATCACCACAGGGCAGCATAAGTGTTCGTGCTGTTATGAATGGGGAAGAGAATCAGAGGTAGGCAGGGGCTGCCAGGGCACCGCCAGGTTGCAGCAGTTTAAACCACCCAAAGCACAATCATAGCCCAACTCTGTCGTTTCAGCCCTGCTACAGTTACCTGATACTGAAATTAGAGCAATAAGGGTGGTCCCCCTCTTCCTCCCTCCATCTCCCTTCCCTCTCCCCACAGCACTGGGGCTCAGCATCTCCCCCAGACACTCCTCTGGGAAGGCAAAGCTGCAAAGAAATCTTGCAAAAGAAACTCTGGGGCTGCATTAGGTTTCTGCTACATTGGCTCCCGGAACTGGCTTTCCACAGGGTCGGATGAACTGGCATAAGGGAGAGGGTGCACTGGGTCCCCAGCAGAGCACCCGGGGCAGGATGTCTTATATTTTTCCCAACTACAGAGAGCAAGCCTGGCCAGGACCAACCGCTGCCTCCCACAGGGAACAGCCACAGAAGTAAACCCATTTGCCGGATTGTAAGACTCACTCATGCCAAAAACATAGAAGCACATTATTGTAAATTTAGTTAGATAAAAAAGGTCATACAAAGTACTGGTTTCCTTTCACATTCTTTGCATATACAAAGATCCCAACGGTTCCAGGAGGATTTTCTTGTATAGCCTTACTGAAAGCTGATTAAAGAAAATTACCATTAATCCCACTAGTAACTTAAAACAAAACGTTAAATTAATTTCAGTGGGAGTTCTGAATGTGTACAAAACCCAGCATGATACCCTCAGATTCATACACATTGCTCT
The DNA here is from genome assembly GCA_008033365.1 of Pseudorectes ferrugineus. Classification (NCBI taxonomy): domain Eukaryota; kingdom Metazoa; phylum Chordata; class Aves; order Passeriformes; genus Pseudorectes; species Pseudorectes ferrugineus. The sequence continues at coordinate 6,982 of QWTY01069820.1, read as the reverse complement.
CCTGGGAAATGACAAGAGCTCTGCAGACATATGAAAAGGCGAAATTTACTCCACGTTATTAGAACTCGGTACAAAAATCGCGAAACGATGTGCTCCAGGCTTTAAACTATTTCCACAAACCCGACCTTTTGAAATTGTCACTGTTCACGCCGCTGTTTCCCTTTTCACCTCTTACTTTGAAAGCTCACCCCCTGCGATCATCTTTAAACCAAGATCCGCGCCAGCAAACCTTTTCATTTTGCTAAAATCCTGACGGGCGTTTTCCGAAGCTGCTGAGCGCAGCGCGGCACTGGGGGAGCGAGGTTCTCCTGTGAGCACCCCCTGAAGTGCCGGGCACAGCTCCAGCCTGTGGCAGCGGCCGGACTCCCTGCAGGGGCTCCGGAGGAGCTCGGTTATCCCGTCAATAGCCGCCGGCGCGGGTATCGCTCACGCCCGGAGCCGGGGAGCCCCGCGGCCGCAGCCCCGCTCCCGCCGGGCGCCCAGCGCTGCGCGGGGCGCGGACCCGAGCGCGGCCGCGGCTCTTTGTTCGGCGGCGCCGGAGGCCGGAGCGGCCGCGCCCCGCGGAGCCGGGCGGGACGGGGCTCAGCCCGGGGCGCAGGGGCGCGCAGGCCGGACGGGGCGGCGGGAGCCCGCGGAGCCGGGCGCGCCCAGACCCAGACCCCGACCCCGACCCCGACCCCGACCCCGTCCCGCGGCCGCGCAGCCGCCCGCTCCCGGCCGCAGGGACGCGCAGCGGAGGACAAGGTCTCACCACAGACAGACACGTGGGAGCGCCTGCCGGGGGCTGGCAGCCCCCCGCCCACCACCGCCTTACCTGTCCGCGGGCGCGGAGCAGCCCCGAGGACTTTGTCTCCGCGGCGCGCCCGGCTGCCAGCGGACAAGTTTCTGCCCCTACTTCGCTCCTCGCAGCAACAGCGACGCTTTCCCCGCCCGCTCCGCCCGTCCGTCCATCCGCCCGCCCCTCGCTCCCTCCCTCCCTCCCTCCATCAGGGGCGGGGGCGGCGGTCCGGAGAGCGGCACGACCCCGCCCCGCGGTTCCCGGGCTGTGCCCGGGCTGTGCCGGTACCGGGGGTGCCCGCGAGTGGTGTCCGAGCGGCGGAGGCTGCGCTGCGGCACGGCCCGGCCAGCGGCGAGGCTGCCGGGCTGGGGGCCGTGCCCGCCCCGGTGGTGCTCCGGGCAGGGCTGGGCGTGCTCACCTGTGCCCGCCGGCCCCTGCAAGGACAAGCGAAGGGTGCGGGATCCAGGCGTTGCCACCCCATCCTCCTCTGTTTGCCCGAGCAAGCCCTCCTGTCTTTTAGTCTTCGTTTATTTACAAACTTGCGGCGAGTTACCTAGCCGGTTAATGCAACAGCAGAAGAAATCAAACCCAGGAGGAACATCACACCTCTTGGGTTTTTCCACGCACAAGAATTTAATGGAAGAGAAACCACCTGGGAGAGCTCTTCTAAGAGGGGTTACACAGCGGAACGAACTCCAAAGGGAACTGCTTCAGCAGCACAGTTGCAATTCTTGCAGATATTTAGAAATGCTGGGACAGGCCCCTGTCTCTGCACAGCGGAGGTGTGAGAGCTGAGAGGGGCAGGCACACTGCCTGCAATTGTCTGCTGCCTTTGATTCTCCTGGTGTGTTTATTACCACTATTGCACCGTGCAAGCACAGCTCTGATGTGTGTTACATAATTAACCTCTGTTATGTTGGTAACCCTGTCATTCTCTCCACGGGGCAGTTGTGAGTATGAGGAGAAGGGCTTGATGTTGGGATAGTCAGTTGTTCCCCTGACAATTTTTTTTTTGTTTCTCTCCAAGAAAACTAGATCAAAAAACTTCTTTGCCATAGACAGCAGCATGGTGAACATTGTGGTAATCCTTTGTTCCTCAGCTACGCCATGCCACAGTCAGCCCTTAAAGTTTTGTCTCCTCCCCGGCAGGCTACACCCTATCTTCAGAGAGGCCCAGTGCATCAGAATAGCAAAACTGGGTGGAAGGGAATCTCTACAGGAGGCTGAACTGAGAAGCAGAGGACGTGTTCATGGTAGACCCAGCTGCTTAGACAATACACTATGTTAGAGTTTTCTGCTGGCTTCCTGCCTGCAATATTTTTTCTGTAATGTAGCGAGAGATGGAGTCATCAGAATCATAGTCTGTCAGGACAGAAGGGACTCTGCTGGCCCACAATTGCTTTCTGTCAGAAAACACTACCTGTCCATCACAGCACACCTAAGTGTGCTGTCAGTGAGGGATGCTGACAGCACTCCTGCCCCACAGCCTGGCTTAGCCAATTGTGATTATGACATTTCAATGAAGAAAACTATCCTTTGACTGTGAACTCATTAAATATGAAACACTAAATAGTTGTAAGACTAAAGTGAGTGGCAACTCCCACAAGTGTGGTTTCTCCTACTGATCTTGCAGAGAGCATTTAAGCTGGATGTACTGTCTAGAGAACTAGGTTGTCATTACTTATGGAAGGAAACAGAGGAACACTGCAAAACTATTATATTATAAGCATTTTTTATTATGTTAGTGAAAAAAAGAGGTATCAGGTCAAGTATCAGTCAAAAATCAGGCTTTTTCATTGTGCTTAAGGTAATCACTCAGAAATAAATAGACTTTCCTCACAGGGTGGAAAGAGTCTGCTGAAGTTTATGCAGGGAGCCATCTGTACCATGTTCTATTTTAACCAATGTCTCCATGGATAGGGGTCTCTGTTACATAATTAATACATTTACTTTGGGTCTGGGGTGTTTATCCTGTTCCAGATCACCTTCTCCCCCCTGCTGACAGCTTTTCTTCTTTACACAACTGCAATTAGAATATCGCTTTGCCTTTGTGCAACACCTCTCAATAAAGACTCTAGGGACAGACTATCAGCTGGTGACCATGGTGTTGGCTCTATGCACTGAACAGGAGATGGAGCAGAAAGAACAAATCCATGGAGAGCTGTTGGAAATAATCAGTGACAGTACTGCTAATATGGCATATGAAAAAGTCATATGAAAATTCATATGGAAGCTCTTAAAAAGTATTTGTTCTTCAACAACTAGCTCTCGAACTTTCAGCATTGTGCCAGAATTGTGTTCCCAATTTATTTTTCACAGGCCTGAGAGCTATCTACTTACTTTTAAAAAGAAATAGAAGCTTGAATGGTCACATATTCAAATAACTTCTGGAACCAGGAATTTCGAAACAAACTGAGTTTCATTAAAAATGCTCATATCTGTGACACTGGTAGCACTGCAGAAGTGGTGAGGGAGGCATTATTGCCACTCTCAGCCATACACCTTTGCTTCGCTGTAATGGATTATGTTTATAGTAAATTCATATTAGTGGTAAATCCAGTTTGTAGTGTACTCTAGAGATTAAAATCTTTACATTTGCAAAGTGCTGAACGAGTTGCCTATCAAAAAAGACACAAGAAAATGTCATACCAGAAACTATCATCTGCTGTCATGAATATTTAAAGCTAGTGTCACTGTCACATGCTGCATACTGTAAATTTACTCTTAAGGCCACCATTAAAATTCCTGAAAACATCACAAAATAATACGTCCCTTGCAGACTTGCATATTACAATGTTTTGTGGTCTCAGGTCCAGCCCTTACCTCATGACTCACTCAAGCAAAACATCTATTGAAGTAAATGGGAATTTGGCAGGAAAAAAAGATGGAGATGGGCCAAAATCAAAACAGGGATGGAAACACTCTGGTGTTTTAAGGCAGTTGGATTCCTTATGCAGACCCAAAGTTCGCTGTTCAGAGCTTAATTCTCCTGTGAGATTACCAAAGGACTTCCGATGGGCCCTCAGCCGGTGTGTCTACCTCACTAAGTAGGCTTTAGTGAACACCATCTGTGGTTGTTCCTCATGCACACAATAAAGGTTCCCAAGGCACACAATAAAGTCTTATTTGTGTAAGAATATAAAGGTCCCCCTTTTGCCCCTGTATTCCTTGGCTTTCCCTCTCAAGGAACTGTTACATTAGAAGTTTCTTCGATCTTAACCACTTTCATCCTCCTGCCTTTGGTTTGCTGTGGAGCAGCGTGTCTGACTGACTCAGTGCTTGCATGGATTTCCTCTCTGTGGTTGGTGTTCCTGTTTGTCCTCCAAGTGTCTCTCTCTCTCCCTTTTAAGTAGTGAAATCCTTTATCTGTCCCTTCCTGACCTCCCTGTATGTCTGGCTTCTGGGCATCTGCTTTACTTTTGTTCTCTGCTCTCCGGCAGCCGTCCGTGTTCCATCCGGCGGCAGCAGCTGGGCATCACCGGGTCTGCCTCTGCCTGTCGCCCTGGCTGCTCCTGGGACCCCACATCCCCAGCACAAGCGGTTCAGACTGTGGAGCTTCCTGTTCCCCAAATTTCAAGTCATGAAAACATGGTGTTCTGCCAGTCAGGAGCCTGGGACCCCTTAAATATTTGGGATCCTTCCATCCCTTCTGCTCTCCTCGTCAGAAGAAGCACACAGACAATTTCTAGCTCTGTTATTGAAAAATTATATACATGATGCAAACCATCAGATGGCAAATGCTCTACATCCTCTGCAAATGCACTTTCTTTCAACATATTTAATGAAACAGTCTCTAAGAGTGTTTGTAATTAAGACAGACACATTTTCACTGAGGGTAAATTAGTAAAGGTAAATTAAGGAATATGAAAATGTTTCTTTTCTATTCTCTGCACGTGCACACATGCACAACACACACAAACACACGTAGGGGAAAATGCCCATCTCTGATACATCACCAAAACAGCGTTTTGGCTTCTGTGCCCCCTCTACTGGTGGCCCCTTTATGTATTAACAAATGTACTTTAAAAAATTATATTGAAATTATTGATTATGCTGGTGCCTTAACAAAATTGGCCACACCAATAAAAATATTGCAAGGAATAAGTATCCTTACCAATCCTGTAGAATGATAATTCATGATTATTTGCTCCAAACATATATTCACACTCAAAACAATTTTAAAATATTAAGAGATGGTGAAAGCTGACAGAGCAGTGCAAAAATTCCTACAGATAAGAGCATCTTCAAAACACAGATGTGTGTGGATGGGAGGTTGTATTAATTTTCTTTGTAATTTCCAAGTTTTTGATGTAAAATCTTCCTCCTTTTGTATTTTCCCCCATCAAAAACAAATTATGTAAACTTATGACTCTGTATGCTATATACATCCAAATATACATGTATGTATATTCAAAGATAAATTATTAAAAAATCCAGAGAGATAAAATTAAATATTTGATACAATATTTTGTACGTATTTTCATATGTAAAAGTATGTACAGAGGGAAACAGATAAAGGCACAAAACTTAGATAACAGTCCCCATAGAGCCATGCTCAGCATCTTAAAGACCTGTACTGAAACCAGCACGGGTCTTACTGACACCAGCACGACTGGGCTTTTCCAGGCAGAAGCTTTCAACAGGAAGACAAAGCCATAAAAAGCATGTCCAAAGCCCTGAACACCCACCAGTTCCAGTGTAGGTGTGGAAAAGGACCAGAGGTGACCTAGCTGTGGGGCTGAGAGGACTGGAGAGTAACATCTGCAGATCTTCTAACAGCTTGAGCTGGGACATTTGAGAGAAAAAAAGTAGATTGTCCCACTCACCAAGTAGTTGTTTTGACTACTGAAAGAGAAGGTGTGTATTGTTCAAACAGATGAAGTACGGTTTAATTCAAGATGTTGCACGTCAAGAACGAAAGGTATCTTTCTTGAAAAATTTGTATAAACGGAGGTAGCTGTTCTTCAGCTTTATAATTTTAAAATCAGCAGAAAAACTAGAAGGAAAATAGACAGCTGATGGCCTTGAAGGGAAAATGAGCAACCTCCCTAAACCCCTCTTGTTCATGCCCTCCACGTGAGACTTACTGCAGACAAGGCCCATGGCCATGGCATTATTCTCAGGGAATATTTTCCATGTGACTAGGTACCCAGGACTATACCACTGCAAGACAAAGCGACTTCTTTGCATTGATAATGCAAATGAAAGCAATGATGCTGTGATCTTTAAAATAAGCAATACACAGGCTAATTTCTGCTGAACTTGACTGAAAGTCTCTTGTGGTTCCTGCAAGCACAACCCCTCCTCCCCTGCACTCACCCTGCAGCATACGTGGCTCAGCTCACCACCAGTCTGGTATTATTTCAGAACCCCTTGCTGTTAACTCATGCAAACAATACAAGAACAATTTTTTTTTTGCTGTCCTTTAGCCACTGCACCAGCCAGGGCAGTCAGGGAGCAGTGCACTGCAGGCGTGTGTGGAGTCTCTCAGGGAACCCCCCCTGAGAGAAGGCATGACACCTTCAAGTCCATGTGTCCTCCCTTGGGCAGGAGAGGCTTGCCAAGCCTGTCAGGTCCTTCTCTCCTCAAAACCCATCGCCTGCACAGCAAATGCCCTGGCCAAAGTGTTCAACAAACCAGTGCTCCAAGGCCAATCTGGGATACTAGCATTTTTCTGGCATAACAAATACCCCTCAGAAGCCCTTGTCTGAAGCCTGTAAAGCCAATGCAGTTTTATGCTGAATTGTCATGTTCATCTTAAGCCCAAAGAGGAACATCTTTTCAAAAATGACTGTTACGTGACTGCATCCTCTGGTGAAGACTGCTTGCCCTGCTTGGAAATGGCAGCCTCTGGAAAACACAAAGTCATCCCCAGTTTCACAGTTTCCAAAGGGTCTGCTTAAAAACTTTCTGTGTGCAATGCAAAGCTGGGCCCCTCAGCTCATTCAAAATGCTGATTTCACTTCGATACCAATTTCACTTTAGTAAATACCAAAACTTTGAGTTTAAGCACATTCTCAAAACATTGGAGAGATGACGGGTGAGAGTCCATATCAAAGTCTTTCTCAAGCTTTTATCGTGTTTGGACATTATCATTTTTCAAGTCACAAGTGGCAGAACCACCAGGACTGCTGACCCAACCCCTCTCTCCTAGCCAGTTGGTGCTGATACCATCACTGGTACAAAAGATACCACAGTCACATC
>QWTY01069813.1:0-15208 GCA_008033365.1 Pseudorectes ferrugineus | reverse complement strand
CACAGCTCAACATTTTGGGGTTTTCTTGCAAGCTCAACACTCAAGATTTGGACACATAAGAACTGCAAACTCTCCCCTACTTTCAGCTAAGTCCTACAATACTTAGAAAACACAAATTACTTACCAGTGACAGGTAGCAGAAACTGGCCTGGGATATATTTTTCCCCAGTCCACATTTCAGAAGCACTTGAGTTTATCCAACACTGGAGCCTTCACCCTTAGGCCACGAGGAAAACCTCAACACATGTTCAGCATCAGGCAAAGGCTCCAAAGTGCTGTATGGACAAAGTGGTATCACCTGTGGCACAAACTATGTACTGTACAATAACCAGGAGAAAAGCAGGAGTAATTTGGTTATTTGAGAGAATTGCAAGAACATTCCACTGAGGTATTGTTCTCTAGATATTTGAAGTTTAAAAAAAAAAAAAAGACTAACAGCTGGTATTCCTTCTTCACCCAACCCAGGGTCCCACAGCTATCTGTAAGAGCAGATGACCAAACACCACCATTTATCTGCTGATTAATGATATCAGTAAGTTCTCATCACTGGGGGCTGAGATATTCTCTAAAGGGATAAAGCTTTCCCTTCATTTGTCTGCAGGCCCAGGAGCAGCAATATTATCATTATTTCAAAGATCCATTGGGCATAACTTGAAATGTAAAACAATGTGTCTGACACATATTAGACATTTTTTCCAAATAGCTTAATCTTTCACCATTCTTCATGTAAGGATTGTTTTAGTACAGAAACCAAGACTGTCTGTGTGGATCATAGGATCTCAGAAACAGTCCCAAAGGACGAATTCCTAACAAAAAACATCAGCAAACAGGACACAAGACTTAACTCTCTGTAGCTCTCAAATCTTTCCTGATGAAAGCATTTACTTCTCATAGTGCATTATGCACAAAAAGAGAGGCCAAAGCTCCAAGAGGTAATCAACAGCTTAAAATAAAGCAGGCTGTGGCAGGCTGTGAAAAGTAGGCTTGGAATAAGACAACTCCATTCACTCCCTGCTTCTGCCAGGCAAAGTTTCTGATTGACTGGTGTGGAGGAAGTGGTTACCCTTTCAGGGATCACACCAGACTGTTAATGTGCCTTCAGATTCACAGGCTGACTGTGCCCTGTTGCAGGCAGAAGCAGCTGCAATTGTTCTCTGACCTCTTCTGGGCACAAATTGCTGTAATCACCCCAGGAAATTTGAGAAATCGGGATTTTCTACTCTGATGTCGCAGTTACTTCCTGAGGACAAGGCTGCCATTAGGTTGCTTTTTACTCCTCCACATTGTCAAGATTTCAGTGTTTGACATGTAATGTGAAGTGAAAATGTGTCAATTAAGGAGTTATGGAAGCTTTCTTACCTGAACCCATGTGTTTGGCTTTTTTAACGAATTACAATAAAAAATGTAACACGAGAAACTACGCTTGAGGTTACTCTTCTCCCATTTTATCTGCTGCTATTAAAAGCCATTAATTTTAACAGCAATAACAGGGGATAGCTAGGGATCAGTTATGCATAAATTTAGCACCAACATTAGAGTGTTGCATCATCAAATATATCCAGTTTTACTTACCCCTCGGTATTTTTTCCTCTACTAGCCTAATCACTTTCCGCTTTTCTGTGGCAATTGCAGACAGCCTACCAGACAGCCATTCTGATTCACACATTAATAAAAACATCTGCACTTTCATCACTTCAAATCTCTCCTGTTTCTCCAAACTCCATTTCAAAAAATATTCCAAAGGGCCATTTAAATTTTCATTGAAATTTATTTGGGGGAGTATTAGTTTATTTTTTTGAAAGAAATGAAAGACCTATCTCCTCAATTCTTAAGACGATCAAGTGTCCAAACTACTGGTATCACAGCCAAATTGGAAAGTAATCCATTTTCAGTAAACAAGTGTTTCATCAAGACTTGGACATAATCTGTTCAAACTAAGCAACAGCAAGGCATTTCAACCCTTGTGAGAAGAGAGAATTAAAATAGGTGGGATCAGATGCACAGCTTTTCTCCAGACTGTACAGGAAAAATTGCCTTGCATTACAGCAGGTACATATACCAAAACTAAGGCATTTAGATATCAGCAGCACCAGTAAGATTAATAGCAGCCACAGCAAGCCGTGCTCTCTTGTGGAATGACTTCTAATTCCTATCCAATCTATCTCTAATGCGTGCACAACTACAGTATCTATTACCCCATAAGAGCAATGCTTGGCTAAAAGGGACTTTCTTCCTACCTCCCATTATAACTGATTACTTGGCCATCATATCCATTCCTAACAGTCCTCCTATATTATGTTGAAAATAGTTCCAGCTCCTATTTCCCAGGATTGCAGACAGCAGATTAAATCTTTCTGCCCTAATTGTTTGCATATTGATCCTTGGCACATACCAAGAATCAAATGAGAGGAGATAGCTATAATACAGGTAGACCATACTCATAGATCAGAAGTTTTACCCTTTTTCTACATCACCTAAGTATATAAATTAACAGATTTGAATATAAATTGAATGCTGCTAAATCATACTTGGGTCCAAACGAATCTCAGTATTTTATTACCGTCTCTTTTGTGCTCTAAACAACACAGCCTTAACACTGAGTTCTGATGCTTTTATCACTTAATTTGATCAAAGCTTTGACTGGTAAGAGAAGCCAAGAAAAAGCACAAAGCCCAATTTGCTGAGAAGGAAATGCTGGTATTTAGGCAGAAACAAGCATTAAATTTCAATGCTTCAAAATAATGTGTCCGGCTGTCCAATTTAGCACATCCCTATTCCAGTTCCTAATACATTATTCTCAGGCCACTGCAATCACTGTCCTGTTACCAGCATCAGTGCTGCAAGGCCTTTATTAGAGATGCCAGTTAACAGTCCTCCATCTTGAATTCCAGACTTTGGGGGTTAGGATTTTTTAATTATTTATCAGGGTTTTCTCCCTAGGATAGCCTTGTACATCCTGCTAGCTTCAGAGGGGAAGAGCTTCAGGGGAGGAGCAGTCACACACCATCTCCTTCCATGCAATCAACAGCAAAGGAGCAAAGACCAGAAAGTCAGGTTATTTTACACCAAGGCAGCATCTCTCAAAGAAGCACAAATACTGTGCTTTGAAAGAGGGAGCACTTGAGCAGCAAGAAGCAAACTCCAGTGTTCTCTCCTATGAAGGAAAAGGTTTTGAGTTCTATAAAGCTTATTCACTTTATGCTTGAGGAAAAAAAGGCTTGTAGAACAGTCTTTGTTGGATGTTAGACTGTATCATGGACAAACTCCTTTTGTACAGCAAGGCAGTAGCCATTTTCCATCTATCCCACTGTCATTTCAGCTCAGTGCAGATCATTTCCAGGAACTCTGAAACCACAGGGGCTCCTTCACAGACCACACACCTTACACCAGTTATATAAAGCATACTCATTTTTACTGCTGTTTAGTGTGGAATAACCATGTTGTAGTGTATACATTGTTTTCACTACTGTTATGTATTAAAACCAAGACTTAACTGCATGATGCAGAAGCTCGGAATACTGCCCCACTCTGAATTAGCTGAATTTACCCTGAAACATCATCTGTTTAGTGCAGTCCATCTGAAAGCCACAGCTAAGCACAACCATTTCACCTGCCATCTACCAACCCCATGACTAAGCAGCTATTTCCTGAAGAACTTGCATTTCCTCAGAAAAACTGTGATTCAAAACGAAATCAGCACACAGCTTTGCCATTGGAGCACTGAAGCCAGCACAACACTGAGTCCAACCAGCTCTTTATTACATGAAATACTGTTCCCAGGTATTAAAGAAAAAGCAATCAAGTACAGAAGCCAGCTGCATCTTATTTTTCAGTACCCAGAATATCCAATTTAGTTCTTTACCTTCCAAGTTTCTTCCTGTTCTTTGATATATTTTAAGATGAATAGTTTAATTCACAGCACCATTTTTAAATTACATACCCAGAAAGAAGTACAAGTCATAAAAGGTTAGGCTGTAGAAGATTTTGACGTGCATTTTACTATTGTTGAATATTACAAGACGTTGTTTATTTTAAACATTAAAGTGCCAGGTTTATGTACAAACTTAAAATAGTAAAAATGGTAAACTTAAAACCTGCTAAGAAAGCAGTGAGGTCATCATGTAGTTGCCTCCAGAGTTTTGTACAGACTATTCAACAAATTTACAACTGGAATTTCTCAGCTGTTCCTCTGTTTATGGTGAGAACAGCAGAAGCCAGGGGTCAGTGCCCACAACCTCCCATCTTGCAGAAGGAAGTACCTGTATCTTTCATGAAGTGGAATAGCATGTACTGTAAGATACACCTAAGCATTCTATGCATTAACACCATTGGCAAAGTCTAATCAAAAGGGGTTTTACTGCTGGAGCTACACCAGCCCTCTAAAGTATACCACTATCACCACACTTTACAAGAGTGGGATTTCAGTACAGGAATGGAGTCACACTGTGACTCAGCACACTGAGCGTTTCCCCGTAAACAGGGCAGGATGCACATTAATGCACATGGTCCCAGGTCACTTAAAATTCCGCATCCAGGGTGAAAGAGTTGTCTGTGGGCTTCGACATGACTCCCATCCTCTGATATTCACCTACTCGCTTCTCAAAGAAATTTGTCTTGCCTTCCAGAGAGATGTTTTCCATGAAGTCAAAAGGATTCTCTGCTTTGTATATCTGAAATACACAGGCAATTCTACAGTCACTGCAGGTGCTCACATTTTGAGTATGCAAGAGCATTAGAGATCAGTTGGAAGGAGTCTAATGGCAGCATCAGCAGGCTTGCTATGTAGTGAACAAAAATCTCTGCCCCAAGCCTTCTCTACTCTATTTGTTCCTGTCTTCTTTTAGCTGCAGTAAACACAAGCACAACTACTAATACAGCTTTTTCCACAGCATGCTTTTGGTTTTTCTTCTGTGGGTCTCCAAATAGGATGTAGCAGCAGGACTGCTAAATCATTTTACAAGTTAAAACAATATTGCTGCAGCCAATTTAGGATTTGGATTTCTGAAGGAAATCAAACTTACCATTATCTTTCCCCCATGAAATATTCAGTGTATTAGAGCCTTACCTTGTTAAATCCCAGTTCCAACATAAGCCGGTCTGCCACAAACTCGATGTACTGTTTCATTAAAGTGCAGTTCATGCCAATCAGCTTTACAGGCAGTGCCTCCGTCAAGAATTCCTGCAGATAACAAGCATTTTATGTACAGAAACAGGTATTCACTCTCTATCATCTAGGTTAATTTTATGCCCAACAGCTCCTGAGCTTTGTTTGATTGCAATGAAGTTCCTGAACAAGGGGCAGACAGTTACCTGTTCTATGAGAACAGCATTCGTGATGATTTCCTTTACTCTGTCCTCTGATGGTTTGTGTATCAAGTGCTTGAACATGAGGCAGGCAAAATCACAGTGCAAACCCTGCAAAGAAGTTTCAGAAAATTATTTCAGAAACACTGATTTAAAAGAGCACAGAGTAAGTGGCGTCACCTTTGCCACATTACTGTTCCCTACAGACAACTTTCTGCCTCACCAGAAGGCATCACAAGCAAGTTCTGCCAGTGTGAGGCACAGCAGCTGCCAGCGTTGGTGAGAACCCTCCAACTACTTTAGAGAAGTAAAATGCTAAGTTCATTCATACGCTTCTGCAAGATCCACAATGACACATGTTTACACACTTTGGTGAGCTTTATAGGCTGCCTGTTTCTAAATATACCCGTTTTAAAATATAGGCTCCAATTGAGTATCATTACTTTGAGCTACTGTGGCACATTACCATCTTAACTGCTAGAATTTGACTCATACCTCATCTCTACTGATGAGTTCATTAGAAAAAGTGAGTCCAGGCATTAATCCTCTTTTCTTCAGCCAAAAAATTGATGCAAAAGAGCCAGAAAAGAAGATTCCTTCCACGGCTGCAAAGGCTACTACGCGTTCTCCTGTTAAGAGAAGATTGATAATAATATTACAGAGAAAACTTAGCAGGATGGATATACAGAAGTTGCAAATAGACCAGTGAACTGCATCCTGCAAAGCAAATGAAGTTGTTTCTGCCTAAGTGTACTATGGCCTGTCCTTAAAAATTATTAAAGATTTCTGATCATTAAACAAAACATGAGAGGAAGTAAGAACTAATCAGACTAGCTACTAAGTAGCTGAAGCCAAGGCTCCTTCCCCCTGGGTCAACCCCCAACATTATCCTTTTTCAGACAGCTCACTAAAAAGAGCAGTCATTTTGGCAGCTGATTTAAGTCAGTGTCTGCTCATGTTTGGCTGTGAAAAATGCTTCAATACTAGTGAAATAATGATCTGTACCATCTCATCTCACCTTTGAAGCAAGACATGAGGAATCACCAAGGCAGAGGAGCTACAGCCTCCAACCAGACATGCCTGCTGGCTATAGATGGCCGTGACATGTCCTGACATGTGGCAGCAATTTACAGTTTGATCATATAGTCAGGTAGATGATGATTGCCACATGACCTTATTATTCACAATGTCAGCAATCTTACAAAGATTTCCTGTCAGTAGCTCATTTGAAGATGAAAATTATTTTCTTCATGTTCAGCATTATAGCAGTGTCTTATACTGGAGGAGCATGTACTCTGTCTGTGACAGCAATAATCCCTGCTAACTGTGAAGTCTGGAGAAATGGTGATTCCTCCATCTTTAGGGAAGGAATTTTGTTTTGCTTCCAATAGATGTACTCACCATATGTTGCTTTCTTGTCCCCAATCCAGCACATGGCCCAGTCTGCCTTCTTTTTAACACATGGTAGCGTTTCAATAGCATTGAAAAGAAATTCCCTGAGAAAGATAAAACTCATTAGGATCAGACATCAGCACAACAAGGATTCACTGCCATAAACAGTCTTGATCACTTAAACATGCTCTGCACCTTCATGCTGGTAATTCTCCTTCCCCCTCTTACCTGGCACCAACCTAGCTTTATTTGTTCCAATCAACTTCTTCTTCACCTACCCACCACATCAACACCAGTTCACATGAATTCCCATGACAATATCAAGGGGAGAATTGTTTCACCAAGTGTTGTACTTCAACAAGGCTTTCAAAACTAGAGATTAACCAGGCTCCACTTTACAGTATGAAGGCACCAGACCTCTCATGTAAGCAGGTCTTGCTGGAATTTAGCATCTCAGAGTAGAAATGACATAGAAAGCTTTCTAAGTAGCAGTAAAACTCATTGTAAAACTCCCCTTATTTGACTGCTCCATCTTTTACATTGTGTAATTCCTTTATTTCAGTACTGAGTGATTTCAGTTTCACTCTTAACGTAAGCAAGGTCTTACACCTCAGAGGAAAAAAGATATTGTGAAGTTAAACTACTCTTAAGCAGCAGTGGCATTTTATGTAAGTCTAATTTACATCCTAAAATTAGCCTGAAAGTCAGAGAACAACTGACATGCATTAGTTAAATTCTGAATATTTACTGAGTTCTGAACTTTTCATCATCAAGCAATACGAACCTCTCTCTAGAATCCTTAATGTAGGTGTCAATAAGAAGACTGTACATTTCTGAATGTATATTTTCCATGGCAATCTGGAAGCCATAGAAACAACGAGCTTCTGTGATTTGTACTTCTTGACTGAACCGCTCCACCTAGAGGACATAAATAAGCATTTGCAAAAGTGTTTGTGGTTTGCAGGTTAGAGGCATTAATGCTGTACAGACCAGTTACTGGTCAGCCCACAAAATCTTCTTTGGATTAATTCCAGACATGTGGATTACTAACAGCAATATACAAAGTAGTACCCCCTTCAGAATTTCAAGTCAGAATGTATTCTTTGGCCCCATGGGAAATGGGAAAACTTCTTAGTTTTACTTATCCCCCGTTAGGGAGAAGAGCACAGAGGGTAGAAGCAGAATATGGGCTCTGAAACAGCCAAGTGTTACTGTAGTGCAGCACTCAGTGCCCCATGGGAAGTGGGCAAACTTGGGGATTACAAAACCAACCTCAATTTGTTAATTAACACAGGACAGCACTGCATGTTGTAATGTTGTAGCACTCCATGATCCAGCAAACCAGCTGTATCAGCCACAGCAAGCATGCTGAACATGAGAGTTATCTGCCCAAAGTGGTATTTCTATCAGGACTTTCTACACACTCACCAAGTTCTCGTTGACAATGCCATCGCTGGCAGCAAAGAAGGCGAGGACATGAGAAATGAAATACTTCTCCTCAGGCTTCAGGGACTCCCAGTGCTGCAGGTCTTTGGAAAGGTCCACCTAAAACAGTGCAGAATAAATGAGAAACGGGTGCTCCGGTGGGAGGCCCGTCCCTGAGCACCGGGGCCGCCCGGGGCTGCGGGCCGGAGCGGCCGTGGCCACCCATCCCTCACCTCCTCCGCCGTCCAGAAGGAGGCCTCGGCCTTCTTGTACATCTGCCAGATGTCGTGGTACTGGATGGGGAAGATGACGAACCGGCGGGGGTTCTCCCGCAGCAGCGGCTCCTCCTCCTCCACGCCCCGCGGCACCTGGAATGGCGGGAGAGCGGCTCGGGCTGGGCTCGGGGCGGCTGAGGCGGCGCGGGGATTTGGAGGGAAACTGAGGGGCGGCAGCTCGGGGGAGACCCCCGAGAGGGAGTGGGGCCGGGAGGACAGAAACACGCCCCCGAGGGAGAAGGACTGGGCACGGCGGAGAGATCCCCCCCCGAGGGAGAAGGGCCCGGGAGGGTGAAGAGACCCCCCTGAGGGAGAAGGGGCCGGGAGGGTGGAGAGACCCCCCCTGAGGGAGAAGGGCTGGGCGTGGTGGTGCAGTGCCCGGCGGGGACCAGCGGGGTCGGTCGGGGGCAGAAAGGAGAGACCACCGATGGGGAGACAAGAGCGGAGCGGGGGTTGCAGGAGCCTGTGGGGAACAGGACAAGGGCGGGCGCGATGCCCCGGCGTTCTACACTCACCGGATTCTCGTCGCACTCCTGGAAGATCTTGCGGGCCGTCTTACTGGCCAGGACACGGGCGCTGCTGTGCGCGGGGGGCTGCGGGGAGAGAGGGGCAGGGTGAGCGCGCCGCGGCGCTGCCGGGCGGGAGGTGGCGGGGAGGGCGGGCGGGCGCTCACCGTGTTCTCCTTGTCGCTCAGCGCCAGGCCCCTGATGGGCGACAGGCTCTTCATAGGAGACTGGTTCTTCTTGGGCGAAACCCGGGGCTGGTCGTGGCGGGCGGCGAGCGGGGCGCGGGCGGACAGCATTGTTGAAACAGCAGCGGCGGCAGCAACAGCAGGAGCGGCGGCGGCGGGACGAGCGGCAGGAAATGAGAACTCCCGCGCCGGCCCTTTATATCCCCTTCGAAGTTGGCGCCAGAACGGCCGGCTGGCCACTCACAGCCCTCGCCACGCCCACCGCCGCCCGCCCCCGCGCTCCCATTGGCTGGTGCCGCGGGCGGGGCCCCGCCTCCCATTGTGGTGGCGGCGGCGGGAGGAAGAGCCCCGCCCTTCGCTTTGGCGCCAGCGGCGCGCGGACAAGGCGGGAGAGCGCGGCAGGCCCCGCCCCCGCTGCGGCACAGAGCGGTCCGAGTGCCGGACCTGCCTCTTACGGCTGTTCGGGAGAGATTCGGCTGCGACAGAAAAGTCCAAAACTCGTTTCTGGATACGAGAACGTAACCAGGGTTTGGGGTACAGATCTGGAAATGCCACTTTGCCTTGATTTCCCCTTTTCTTTTCTGGTCCCTCCTGCTTACCCATTCATTTTCACTTTCAACACTGATCCCTGAATTTGGATAGAGATTCCACATTCCTGCATTTGGAGGCAGAAATTGGCTTCCTGGAGAAACTGACTCTGTGTGCCACCCAGTTTCACGTGTTTTAAATAAATAGCACAAGAAAAGGAGAACACAGGTAAGAAGAGGTGAATATTCATAATTTTTAAAAGTCAGTATTTATTTTTTATTAATTAAATTGCAACATCGTTTTCCTCATCCAGCTCCACAAGAGATCTGCTTCTGTCAGCTAAAATGTTTTCCCTGAAGCAGTTTTAATGAAACTGGGAGCTCCATGAGACTTGGAGGCTCTTCAGTTACACGGGATGCAGAATGGCCTGGACTGGTCCCTGTCACCTGAGTGTGTTCTCAGGGACGATGAGTTACATGGCCCAGCACTGCATTGTGCTTGGCTGGAGAAGAGGCAGGTAGAGCAGGAGAGCAGCACAACTATATAATGGTACTATGTTATATTTACTGCTGTGGATTTGGAAGAAAAACAAAAGTACTCCCCTCCAGCACCACCTCTGACACTGTAAATTCAAATCGATTATTCATTTTAGCACATCAGTGTCAGAGTCACATATTTGGCTCTGAGCTCTCCTCAGCTGGGATGTTATCAGAAATGGCCAGCAGAGACATTAGGCTTGTGTTTTTTCTTGGTCCTGTTTAGGACATCAGACTGGTGCAGAGACCCACCCAGATGTTCTGTGCGACTTTCTGTGCTAAATATGCATCCCAATATACAAACCTAAATATACATCTCCATCCCAGGAGAGTGAGCACCACAAAACCCCATCCTAGTAGGCAGCCTGGACAAGCACAAACACATTCCTGCTCTGTCCCAGGAAGCTGGTCCCAGAGGCAGGAGTGCCAGGCA
This sequence comes from Pseudorectes ferrugineus, assembly GCA_008033365.1. NCBI lineage: Eukaryota > Metazoa > Chordata > Aves > Passeriformes > Pseudorectes > Pseudorectes ferrugineus. Next base: position 4,624 of record QWTY01069813.1, on the reverse strand, counting down.
TCTCTCAAAAGGCTTACTAGTGTCCATATAACACCCTATTATCTCCTGCCACCTCTACAGCTGCTGGGAGAGTTGGCAGAGAGCTAGAGCAGCACCCTCCCCATCCCACCCAAACTCATTTACCCTCCCACCCCAATAAAGAACCCCAAAGCCACCACAAGCCCTGGGCCAAGGCCTGTCACAATGCAACAGCTGTGCTATCTCTGCAGTCCAGCTCCTGTTCTCAGAAGCCCATGGCAGGGCATCAAAGTCCTGTCCTGAGGGCGATGGCTCTGCAAGGAGAGAAAAGCTCCAGGGAGAGCGCAGAGAGGGTCTGTGAGGAAGTGTGTTGCAACTCTGTGCTGCTGTAGCTGCCACAAAATGGTATTTAGAAATGAGCGTCCATGCTGAATTTTCCAATTACAGCAGTTTAACCCAACTGCATTTGTTCCTCCTTCATGTACATCCTTCTCCACGATGCAACTGCGTTTTGAGACTGGCGTTTTCACGGCAGCTTCTTTGGCAGAGCTGGGTTGGAGGCAGTAGGCTACTGCCCTGCTCTGAAGTGCTCAGCATCACACCAGGGATGTCAGCTAGCTCCTGCCCTCTCTTTGGGTGTGTGAAAGAATGCTCTGCCCTGATGCTGATGGCTTCTGGCCACTAGTTCTGACTACTGTGTGTTTAAAAAAAAAACAGCCCCAGACTTGCATTGGTTTCTTGCCTTCTTTGTTTGCAGGAATTCAGACACTCAGAAAGGTGGAAGTAAGAGCAGCCTGGGGCATCTGGGTGAGGCGGGTGTGGGGTGTTGTGTAACCACCCTGTTGGCATAGATGCCCCCCAGGCCCCCACGCTGGGGTCAGAGCACCAGCTCCACCCAGGCCCTGACATTCTCATCAGCTGCACGTGGAGCTCAGCAACAGCCTCTGTCCCAGCCACTGCTGTTGTGGTACCCTCAGTGCCAGCATGGCAAAGCCCCATCCCACCAGGCACAGCTTACAGCCCACAGGCCTCACGTCCCCATCACACGTCTGCTTCCTCAGGATGGCTACTGCCATGGCTCTCGGCTCACCGACCTGCTGGTAACGCTCAGGGCAGGGTTCTCCTTACTCAGAGGATTGGTTTTCTTCCATTCTAATGCAGACTGCCTACAGGACAGATAGACAGGTTGCTGACTGCCTCCCACCAGTGCAGCAACTGGTCTGATGAAAGTCAGTGAGGAGAACTGACTCATCACTAGCTGAGGACTCAGTGTTTGCTGATGGTTTTCTCCTGATTTGTTTGCATGGTCTCATCCAGCCACATTCATCCATGCCAAATCCTGAAATCCTCACCCACTGCTCAGTCTGGTAGGGTTGACATTTGTATAGAGCACCATGCTTGAGGGCCCCTGCTTCGGTCTGAGTTCCACGAGCAGCACAAAGGAATCTAAGAACTCTAAATATAAGCTGAGGCAGGGTAGGTGAGCAGGAGAGGCCATCAGCCAACACCTCCGAGATGGTAAGCAGTGGTCTCAATGGGTTTGGAGGTAGGCCTCAGCATTTCCTCACCCAGCTGTGCTGAGGAGAAGGATGCTCCACATTCCTCTAGAACTGATCTGAACTGTAAGGACTCAGACGAAAACTTCCAAAATTTGAATGATTTCCCCCAATAGCTGTCTACCTGTTTAAAGGTGGTCACCCTCCACTTACTCCAGGATTTATAACTACAGAAACTGAACTGCAGGGCCAAAGCACAAAGGGCTGTTTCACAGAGAAATCCAGAGCAGAACAAAACAAGTCTTCATTAGCATGATTCTGGCTGGTATCACATTTGCCAATACAGCCCATTCATTTGCAGCACCATCATTAGCCACCTGCTTACTTGACAATCAGCCTCTTCAGAAATAACGAGCTGTTGGGAAGCAAAGCCCTCATAGGGTTAACATCCCCAATGTCTTGAATTTTTTTTAAACTGTAATTCTTGCCTATTGAAGGTCCTTACTCAACATTTACAACTCTTGGGACAAAGTCTGCAGGTAATATATGACCACATATGGCATTTTAATGGTGTAATTGGACATGTTGTTTCTTTGCTGTTCATGGGCACAGTGCTGCAGACACAGTCCCACAAGTGCCAGGTAGATGATGCAGCATTAAAAGACTTTCCAAGAGCTGGAAAAATGAAGCTTTCCAAGCAGCTGCATTTGCTGCCATCGGCAGTCAGTAATACACAAGAGCAGCACTGATTCTGGTGCCTTCCCCAGGATCTCTGAGCACACGGTGGAGCTGGAGTAGCAAGGCCCAACACTGCATTCATACCTGTGCTCAAGAAGGTTGTCACTCTTCCTGGCTGGTAGCACCTCCTTGTTCCCTGCAGCAGCAGAAGGCAATGGCTCCAGCCTTTTGGCCCACCACTGACTTGCCTCAAGCAGGTTTTGGTCTCAGTTCCTGTGCTCTAGTCATGGAGACAGTGGCTGATCTCTTGCCACACATGGACAACTACAAGTCCCGCTCTAGCAGCCCGTCAGTTACCACAGAGCAGTGAACTTCCCTGAGGGTTACATTCCTCAGCACTTACTCATCCAAAACTGCCTGTTGGAGGATGCAGCCCCAGGTCCTTCATTTCTGGGCAGGCCGTGTTGTTTATGTTGAGCAGGGCTGTTGCACAGCAGCATTTCTGGGACATCTCCTCACTGCTACCATACACACACAGTGGTCTGAGCCACCCTTTCCCTCTTGGTCCAGAAGACAACCTTGCCATCTTAGCAAGGCAGCCAGGAGCCCCCTTGTACTTCCAAATGGTTCCAAAGAAAACCAGCCTCAAACCATGAAAGTCAACAACTGAGGAGACAAAGGGACTTCAAATCATTTTTCTTAGCTGGGTCAGCAGTGGGCAGTTTGGTTATCACCCAAACCTTACTCACCTGCGGGGAACTCCTATGTATTCCCCAACCCTGCTCTATCTTCTTCCAATGACCTTTTCTTCCCCAGGAGAGACTTCCCCCCGCCCCCGGAAAATGCAGATTATCTTCAACAAAGTGGATACCTCCTACTACCAGACTTCCTGGTGTATGTTGGTATTCCTATCCTAAGAAACCACCTAGTCAAGATTGTCATGAAAAGACTGAGAAAGGATGCTGCCTCCCACCTTTGGGATAATACAACATTTTAGCCCTTTTCTGCTCCGGGTGCCCATGATATTTGCATTCATCCAGCAGGGCAGAGAAAACAGGGAGACTTACCATTGCACATTTTTCTGGTGGCATCTGCCAGACACTTCCCTGAAGAGCATGAAAAGGTTCAGTATTTGTCAGGATTCAATTACAATTTTGCCAGAGAAGGGACTGGGAAAAGCCAGCTCCTTCCATGCCCTGTCCCGTTGTTCTGCCATGGCAATCTCATTGTGGGGTCTAGCACTGACCCCATGGTGATAGGAGAAGGTGCAAGGGACTGTTTACCTGGGCAGTCCCTGTGCACAAACAGGCAGCAGTAGAAAAGATCCCAAATACATCCAAGTAAGTGAAAGATGAGATAGGAATACGCCTATATATGAATGTAGTAATTGACCCTGGGAATTGTAACCAAGGGAAAAAAAGAGAGAGGATGGAAATTAGAAAATTAGAGAGAGGCAGGTGCCCACAGCAGTTAGGGGATCATGAAAACACAGAAAATTTGGTTTATGTTGCACTTGCATTCAAAGGGATAACCACAGGTAGATAAATTGATGCAGCTCTGATACTAAATGAGACAGAGGCCTGTATGGGAATGTAATGGGGTGTAAGGGGTGACAAAAACAAAGATTGTCATCCATTATCCTTTTGGCAGTACAGTCAGGCTGATAAAAAAAAATCCCTTGCTTTTTAAGGGTGCATTTGATTCACTGCTTTGTGACACTGAGAGGATTAAACTGGCTGATAGATTTTAGAAAGTCACTGTAGGGGCACGTCATTACCAGCTCAATGTCCTGAGGTGCCTGCAAAGTTTTATGTGGTAGATGTGGTGGGTAGTGAATGCATGTAAAAGTAACCTGTCCTTGGTATTAATGAGCACAAATGCAGGATCATGCACTAGGAAAGAAAACTGAAGATCACATTTATGAAATGCTGGACTGGCCCTGCAGAGAAGGGCTCCTGGGTGATGATTCATAGCAGCTCCATCAGCAGCTTTCCAGGCTAACCCATGGTCAAGGGAGCAAACCAGATCCTCTGCTCCATCGGCAGAGGGATTGCAGTTGGGGGCATGACTGCGTCCCTTCTGCACTGTGTGGGACAGGATCCATGGGGCAGCACCAGCGGGGCTCAGCTCGAGATTCAGCCACCCAAAGGCAGGTGTCTGCTCATGGGTGGGGTGTGCAGGCACTGAGGGTACCTGAGACATTCTAAAGCATCCTGCCTGACCTCACTGAGCCCTTGGGGCCTTTCAGATCTCCTGTGCCACTCCTGCCAGCCACACATCTAGGCCCCCCAGAACCTCTCAAATGGCACAAATATCCATAGTTAGGGAACCGAGTGAAGCTGTCCAATATGAGTTGTCTGGATGTCTAAATGCGTTCTCATTATCTCAAACCAAACCCACTCCCTGTGCCCAGTCCCATCAGCAAAGGGTGGAAAGGGTGTTGACAATGTGGGAGCCGTTCAGAAGACAGCTCCAGGGCACACCAGAGGATT
>QWTY01069772.1:9976-27388 GCA_008033365.1 Pseudorectes ferrugineus | reverse complement strand
ACACAAAACGAAAGCTTTGCAACTTACAATTTCCAAACAGTATTTAAAAAACTTGTTCCCTCTTCGTGACAGCTGGGCCAGGCATTTCAGATTGTGTGCTGCTGGCAACTGCTGTTCAGGAGAGCATCTCGTGGGCTGTTCAGCCTGTCCTGAAACTCTTCAAATCTCTGTTGAGCAACCTTGAGTTGCAGGGCACTAGATTACAATTCCTAAGGAGAAAGCCTACAGTCCTGCTGTAGATTCTTCAATAATGGTGACACAGGGTTGGGCTTTTTGTGTCCAAGGAAAGGTTTCCTTCATGTTGGCAAACTCTTGACCATTGTGAGTTTCCCATGTCCTTACTTCTAGAAAAATAGCCTTTGACAGTCTGAAGTCATTCAGCCATCACTGGTCATCCCAATTCTGCTGCAAAATCCCCTCCTCTGCCTGTACAAGGTAAATCAGTAGGAACAAAGATGATGAATACATTTAACAGAAATAAAGCCAAAGTATGACACACTGGGGAAAGATTGAGGTGCTTATTATAGATGGAATTTTTGAGTTACCAGCTTATTAGGGCCTTTTTAAAAGTCAGTGAGCATGTAAAGAAGAGTGATTTATTTGATATAATATACTTTGATTGCCAAAGTTTTCAGCAAGCTTCTCAAAGAAGCTAAGCCTCCTGAGAAGCAAGGAGGTGTCCTAACGAACTGTCTTACACACACATCAGTTAAAAGGTGGGAATAACAAACAGGAAGACATGGCCAGGTTTTGTAACAGAGGTTGGTCACAAGACACTACTATGGAAATCTGTGCTAGGTCTTGTGCTGTACCAGATATTTAAAAGTTATGCAGCAGAAGGGTAGAGAGTAAGGTTGCAACTTCTGCAGAGAATGTGTTTAGAGTAAAGCTGACTGTAAAGATGTGCAACAAGGATTCGTCCTGTATTTTAATTGGTGACAAAATAGTGCGGATACATACAATGTGAAGCTTGATACACTGCTACAATGTAACACTGATTATATGAACTATATATACATAGTGATGGGACATAAATCAGCTATTTCCACACAGGAAAGTGGGTTTGGAGCAATTTTTCATGTTCGAAAAGACTGAATTGCATATTAAGCATTGTGAGAAAGGGAGCGGAGGAAAGTAACAGTAAAAAAGGTCATACAGTTGTAAAAATCTATCATGCATTCCCATCTTGACTATAGCACATAATTCTGATCACTCACTTTCACAAAGAGCACAGGAAGGAAGGAGAAAGCTGTCAGAACAATAAATGCATGGAGTGGCTCCCATATGATGGCAGACTAAATTGTATGTGAACTTTCAGCTTCCAAGTGGTTTGCAAAAGGTGAACAGGGAACAGTCTTTCACTATTTTTCCCAATTCAATAGTCAAAGGGCTTCTGAGCTCTAATTTCTAATAAAGAAAATGAAAGGGGTTTTTTCCATTCAGAATTGAATGATGAACCTTAATGGCAAAGGGTATTCTGCAGGTGAAAAAAAATTAAACAGTTTTAAAAAGGAATTACAAAGTTAATGAAAAATAGACCTATTGATGTAATTAAAAAAGGTAGTCTGCATACAGTTTCCATTGGAGGAGAAATTCCTTATAAGGCCTTTTTCAACATATGTGCTCTATTTCAACATCTTAGATACACAGTGTTGAGCTAGCCAGACCTTTGACCTGATCTACCACAGAAGTATTTCCATTCTTGCATTCCCTGGTCTTGGCAAGAGCCATACTCAATGTGAAGGTTTTCAGAGATAAGTGACAGTTCCTACTTTTTCTTCCTTACTCTGCTGCTGTGGAGTTTTCCTTAGTGCAGGTCTCTAGAAGGCTTGAGTCAAGACTTTGAGGTCCCTTCCAGACCTTTGATTAGGCAAGCTCCAGTGCAGATAAACTGGAAGATGCTGCTGCTCAGGAACAGGGTACCTGGGTGAATTATGTCCTGTATCTATCCGCATCAATCACCTTTTTGTCCTGAGCCACAAGTCCACAGTCAGACAGAAATGAGCTATTGTGGCAAAAGACAAATTGTGGTACTTTTACACTTACGTTAGAGGATACAGAAAACGTAGATTCACAGTTCACAGATAACAAAATATGCTTCTAATTCCAGTGATACAATGCTAAAATGCCCTGTGTCCCCATCAGGCCCAAGGAACATGAAGTTCTAACTCACAGCACTGAGGGAGTACTCGCAAAGAAATCACCACCACAACAAAACAATGACTTACAGCAAGATAAAAGTCTAGTGCTTCTTTATCTCTACTTATTCCAGAGCAGATAATGTGAAGCAGTTAAGAGAAGCATCTCATTTCACTGGGAAGCCTCTTATGTGGAGAAATCCTGAGTGTGAAATTAACCTGTGGAGATTTTTAATTTCAAAATTTTCCCTCGTCAGGTAGTCACCCATGAAGCTTAAGGCCATCTAATCGTTTTTACTATCATCATACAGACAATATCATATTGTAGAGACAACTACATTAGGAAAAGATATCCATTAGAAAAGGTATCCTCTATATAGGTGTCAGGACTGCACAAGGCAAGGTTTGTATTGTACTAAACTTGTATATTAGGAAGACATGGGGCAGAGGTTTTTATCCAGGACAGCAAACCTATCCCAGTCTTAAAAGACAGACAGATCATACTGCAGGGAAAAAGGGTACAAAGGAGCCATCAAATTACTTTGGGGGAGCTTCTAAATATTCTTCTGTGTGAATTAAGTGATTAGTGGTCTTGTTATTTCTCCCCATATCTCAGTAGATCTTGTGGTTGATAACTACATTTTGTTCTCCATTAAAATGGCAACCTTTTGCTACAGTCTTTGCTGGGTTAAAGTGTGAGACAGTCAACATTTGGTGGGATTAATCACTCTAGAGTATTCAAAAGCATGTCCAGTATTTCCCAAAGAGGCTGTTTCAGGATAGAAAAGCAGGCCACATGGAGGAAGAATTTGTGGAGTCCATCTCTCTGCTGGTATTATCTGAGCTGCTCTGCTATAAAGCCAGAGTACATGGCTGAAGTTGCTAACCTCCATCCTGTTGTGTCCATGTCACTCAGGTGACATGATCATACATATATTCATGCCAATAATGCCAACTCAGCAAACCACCAGGTATTGCTGCTTGTTACTGAAAATACTAAAACCCCCTTATTTACCCAAGTGCTCGATTTTGCTGCCTTAAATCAAGGCAATATAATAGCTGCTGCTATACTTTAAAGGAAACAGTTTAAAAATGGTTAATCTGATGCATGTGGTATAAACCCTAATAAGCTTTTGCCAGCTGTTTACTGCACTTACAGTTGTTTAAAATAATAGCTGATAGGAAGGCTCAGAACACTGAAGAACAGGAAACTGAAATTGATCTGAGCACATACTTTTACATGGTAGGTGAGTGCACAGACACAATGTCACCACCCCTAGGCTGAGAGCACTGGCAGTGGCACTCTTCTGGCCCCAGCTTTGTCACCTGAAGATGTTACTGTGGGTCCCCACATGTAACCACCCACTGGCACAAGGGTCCCATCCAGCTCATCACCAGGTGCGGTCAAATAAGTGAGCACTGCTCAATCTGTTCTGGTGCAAAATCTCCAAGGTTAGCACAGTCCAGTTTCAAGCCAGCTGCACACAGATTACTTTGCCTGGGTGAGTCTGAGGAGCCCCTTTGCTAGCTCTGGTCCCCGGTGGGAACTTCCGACACAGAAGTAGTGGTGTCCTGGTGAGGAGAGTCATCTGCAAGGAGAGTGTGGCTCAGCTCTGCCTGCAAGTCCTGTGGTCTCTGAAAGATGCAGCAGTAGCAGCACACTGCCTTCATTTAGGGGAGGAGGTGTGTAGGAGCAAGCAAGCATGACCAAAATGATACAGTGCATTGATGCATAAACTGGACAAATCTCTGAAAAGCTGTGCATGCACAAGAAGATAGGTTTCGGTGAGGTCTGCCTTTCCTGCCAAGTCTGTCACTCTTGGATATTCAGGATTTAAGTCAGCAGTGTTTATTTTATTATAAAAGCTCTGGAGCTGGTAAGGGACGCTAAATGCAATCTACCTATACCCAAGAATTAACATTCATATTTAAGCAGGTCAGTCTTAAAATCAGTTTTGTTTGTCTGTTTGAGTTCTGATCCTTTAAAAAGTACCTTACCTTTGTCAGCCTGCTCAAGACTCTGAGAGTTATAATTTTTTAGAGAGAGATCACAGAACAATGTGACTTAAACAACGTTCTGAAATCTGTTCCCACGTAGCTCAACTTATCCAAGTAAGCTGTGCTAAGGTTTTGTGATTCCAGTAAGAAGTGGACTAATACTAACTTAAACCTAACATTATTAAAGCCTGTTATTTCTTTGCTTTTCCTATTACCTAATTTGTAACTCACACTGGGTAGTAACCAAAGTTCCTGCTGGGAAATTTTTGGAATGGGTTTTCTTTGCAGCCCATTTGCTTTCTTATAGTTGAACGAGTTGGGGCTAGATCTGCCAGACAACTTTAAAAGGCTTTTTGTAAGCATGTTATCAGCCACCACCTTGTGTTTAGAGATGTGATTGGTTTGAAAAGGACTTTCATTTCAACAGAGATCTCAGTTTGTCAAACATGGAGAAGTTTACTTGTTTTCTTAAGATACAATTATCCCTATGGTTCTAGAAGTGGTAACAGTGAAAAGGCTAAAGGAAGCTGAAATAATTATAATAAATATATAATAATATTGAATATTATACAACATATTTTATATCACATAATATTTAATATAATTTATGTCAACTGATCAGCTGACACGAAGTCTCAGCCTTATTTTATCACATCAGAGTATTGAAACTACTATACCCAAACTCTGTTGTGATTGCTGGTGGGTTGTGTACTCATTTGTTAAGGTTACTCAATCTGTTTGCTGTCTTGTAAGGCTCTGCTGCTGTGTTATTAATATTGGGCCACTCCAGCACATGAGAAAAGAAAGCCGATCGGTATCAGGGAGGAAATTACATTTCTGCCCAGTTAGCTGGAGCACCCAACACATGATTCACACTGATGACACTTTATACCGCTTCTCCAAGTTATTCCTCATCCAGTACCAGTGCTTAAGAGGACAGTAAATACCTGATCTGGCATGCAGTCTGTGCAAACAAAGTTATCCCTTCAAAACTTGTAGAACAAATCTGAAGCCATCAGTGAGTTGTCCTACTTCAGCGCCTTTCATCCTCCGGCTGTGGCACTTCAATTCCCAGTTGCTAAGTACCTAGGGCCTCGCATGATTTCTCTTGGAACCAAAACTTAAGACAATTAGTGCTCAAGTCTTTAAAATCCATCTGCTTTACGATTAAACTGATGAACTGTGAAGTCTTACCCTGTTGTGTATAATCTCCCTCCTTCAGAGCAGTTCAGCTGATGCACCACAGAGGCTGTCCAGCTCCAGCTTGTCCACACTTTCACTATGAAACACAACATGCATGTCCTCTGTGACTCACTGCCACTGGACCAGGGCTGCCATGGATCTGTGAATAATTCAGGAGTTCACAAATAAGCAGGGCTTTGTAAATAACATACTGCCACTGCTGGTGGTAACAACATTCTTGCAGGAGAGGCAAAACTATGTACCACAGTTCTGGTATGTCAAGCACTATGTCTCCATGAGACGTGAAAATATCAAGGTTGTTTTATAACTTCTAGCAAACAGGCTTAAACAGTAGCTAAAAAACCTGGGACCTAACTTTCATATCATCACTGGGACTGGTAACAGCAGAATTCTCATTGGTGTCAGTGTCTCCTAGCTGACACACCACAGATCATGGCATCGCTACAAAACTTGTTACCAGTCATGTCTGAACTCATGGCTTAGGGAATCAACATATCTGGAGGTAGGGAACACATAATTATATCAATACCTGAAGATATCTTTCTCCTGTTGCATGGTGTTAAGTGTCCACGGTGTCTTCTCCACACAAGAGACAACAGTCCCTGTAGTACACAGCCTCACCTATTTAATCTGTCCCAAAACTGCTCAGGAAAATGAATCCTGATCTAGCTAGAAGACTCTCAGCACAGTTTACTCACAGCTACACACTCCCTTACCACTAAATTGGGTTGTCCCTCTATCTCTCTCCACTTCTCCTCACTGTAAACAATGCACAGAATAATTATGGTTTAGTGTCCTGTGAACACTTGAGGGCTGAAATTAAACATATTTTTTATTGTTTCTGAAGTACGCACATGTTGGTGGACAGTTTTTCATCTTATATGTGGGCTTTTTTTCTATTATTGCTATTTCCCAAGTTTTTTGCTGACATTATTTTCTGATTGTACTTTGAGACCTGCTTTTAACATCATTACATGGCCAGAACAGGTGCTAGGACAAGCCCAAGGAAGATTTTCCTGTAAATTATCTCACTGATGCACAAACACCGAGATGATATCTGGGTACACAGACACCACAGGGTAAGACTTTTAACAATCTAGAAACTATTGACACTGTACATAAACCTTCGACATCTACACTTATGCTGCCAGCTCCTCATCACCCAGGTACTGTGGGGTTAGGAAACTTCAGAAAACAGAAGAATCCAACCCCATCTTTGGCTGATAACAATGGAGGTAATATTCCAAATTTAACTTTCATGATAGCAGGTTCAACTCAGCTGTCCAGGCAACACCTCCTTCATTTCTCATTTTTCCATAATAATGTACTAGCTCCCAGAGCAAATGAAAGAAGCCAGCTCAGCTCTAGAACCAGGATAACCATCCTTGCATGGCTCTCCAGCAGAGCCAATGAGCCTGGCAGCAGCTGGTAGCTGGAGGCACGAACACTTGTGTGGCTGCAGAAGATGCAGCAAGATTCTAGCCAAGTTTGTTTGCTTGGCCCCAGCACTGCATAAACATGGCTGTTGTCATTCCAGAGAGAAGCTGGCTTTAGATGCAATCCAGTCATGTGTATATTTCTCCCTGCTTTTCCACTAATGAACTCTGCAAGAACTTCAGAGAAAGAATAGAGGGGTCTTGGAATCCCCAGAGGGGTCTAGGACTTGGAAAACTGGGTAATCTAGCAAGGGAGAGTTGAGAGTTGGCAGTGGATGAAGAGCTTCAAGGTGACACATTTCAAGGGGAGTTCACTGGGTGAAAGTCCAACATTTCAGGTGTGAAATTTACACTGAAAAGAAAAATGTCATTTGAAAAGAAAAGAAAAAAAAGGGAATGGAAGTAAATATGTTGATCTGTAAATAGTATAAAGGGGAGAGTGTGAGAAAAGAACACGGGGACCTCTCTTCTCCTATCCATTACAGATCTTCTCTCTGCCTGCCAGGAGATACAAAAAGGTTAAAGTGCTGCTATCGAGGAAGAAACATTTTGTATATTTTCTTCTCATCCTGCTCCCCTACTATCAAATATTCCATTTAATTCATTTTCACTAATTCAATAAAGTGTAATTATTATTTGACTTGATTTTGTACTTTGTTATTTCTGTTCAATTCTCCGAAAAGTGGTCTGTTACTGACAGTTGAACGTTACAAAAATTTCTGGCCCAAATTACAATCTGAGCAAAATCTGTCTTTGAGGGGAAATTCTTCCCCATAGAACAAAAGAAAAAGAATTATGTTCACCATAATTTTTCACTGGACTGGTACAGAGTTCAACAAAACAACTGCACTTTATATTAAATACTTTATCTGGTTCTGGGTAATTCAAAAAGTTGGGATTTTATAAGAATTTTTTAAACAGAAGTCTAACATTTTTCAATTTAGCCAGCTTTTCAGATGTATCTGTTCTGCAACGTGAATAGCTGAACAGGAGAGTCTTGCAGATGGAAGGCACAGATATAGCTACAGAAGAGATATAAAAAATAATTTATTTGATTTATAGTCTCTTCCTACTTCTTTGTGTTCTTGTAGCTTGAGAAACGCTTGGCTGAGTGAAGTTCTACAGTTCTTTATTTTGGAGAAATACTTATTTTGTTTTAATAAATCAGGGTTTTCCCATTTCCTCCATAAATCAGAGAAGTGAAGAAATTCTATTACTTTTCTTCCATGTACAGCAAGATGATGGAGTCTCTATTGTCTGTGTTATGACTAAAGTCAACAGTATTATCCATGAAAAAGTTGGTTTTTGAGACGTACCCAGAGACCAGTTGTCTTCTGTAGCCAGAAGAGGTGTGGGCTCAGTGTCCCTCAGCAAGAAGGCGGAGAGGCTGGGATTGCTGCTCTCAGCCAAAGCTGTAGAGGCTGGGGGGGATATTCTCTGGGGTAATAACACTAACCAGCTCCTGTGTGATTAGGTGTTAACTTCCTCGTTAACCAGCTTGTTCCTTCTGCTGCCAGACATTAATGACACTCAACCCCTGGAGCTCCATTTTTCTGCTTCTGTCTCTGTTTTCACAAGAGAAAATATAAAATGCTGTGCACTTCAGCTGACCTTAGCTTTGTGAATGCCCACCCCATTCTGTTGCAATCTTAATGCAATTTGTTAGAGAAAATAGAGCCTTCTTTCCACTACCTACCAATACCACACACCTGGCACTAGCATTGGATGGGGAATACTCTAACCACTTCTCAGAGCAGATGTAACTATCCCATCTTTCCCCCAGTGAACAGTTCTGTGTCTCCGTCAAAAGCAATCTCTTCATAAAATTAAATCCACTTTGTTCAGTGACTGAGCCAACTGCTCTCCAAAGCCAAACAGTTGTTGCTGCTAGACTCCCACACCTCGCTGCTGTTCTCTTTCTTTTACAGAGTTGAAGATCAGATGACTTTTCTCTTTATGTACCATATGATTGTAGTGGACATAAGGGTTGGAAGGGTTGTCAGAAGGCTGGGTAAGCACATCTAGACCAGCACTTACCACCTGCACTTAGCCAGACCTGACTTTGAGACTACAGTAAGAAAGAAGGTCAAGGTGAAGGAAGGGAAACGGGAGACCAAACAGGCAGAGGCAGGGTGGAAGGCGGCCCCAAGGTACCACTCTCAGGCTGCAGAATGGATTAGGGTGGTTTGCTGTGGGGGTATGAGGAGAGGAAGCCAAGATGAGATCTGGGCTCCAAAAGGGCCAGCACCTTGTCTGTCTTTTTCACTCACGCCCTCACAGCTCGCTCTGCCAGCTTCTGTTGTCAGGGTTAGAGAAAGGGTGTGGAGCAGAGCCCAGGTTTCTGCAGAGTACCCTGTGGAGCCAACCACAGGATTCTGCTCAGAGGGGACTGGTTGTTCCTCCCTCACAAAGCCCTTATGGCCACCTTACCCCAATCTCAACCCTGCCCCATGAGGCCAGGAGAAACTCAAGCCTGAGCTCTGGGATCTTTCCAGCCACCCTCAAATTACTACTTCTTCCCAGTCAGCTTTGTCCAAAGAAGCTGGGTTCTGCTACACCTCCTGTGCCAAAGGCCAGCCACAGCCCTCCCAGAGCACCTTAGGGTCAAGATTAGCTGTGCCCCAGACAATAAATTCCTCAGTGGAGAATGCCTTTTGCAGACCTCAGCTTCCTTTGGTAGCTGCCTGCCAGCCCCACATCCACTATCACTCGGCTCCTCCTCTTCTCTTGCCCTAATCTGAATTTCAACTCAAACTGGCACAGCCCCTGACCAGTTGCCCCTATAGAGGAGGTAGCTCTGTGTTTTCCCCTGACTGAACCTGGAACCTAAACCCTTAATCCTAACCCTAGAGTGACCCTTCAGCCAGGCACCTAGCCATGGCCCAGACTGCCTCAAAGGAGAACTGACCTTGCAGCTCTCAGTTTCTGTCCCTAAATTAAAGCATCTCTCTCATTTCCTTTACTTACCCTCAAGAAAGCTTCCCAGCTCTTTCCCATCTGAAACATTCCCAGGAGAGAATAAAGGGTAAAAATTAAACTTAGGGTAAGAAGAAGGCTTCTTGCTGACCTGACAGACTTGCCCAGTACTCTGCATAACCAGCTGGGAATCTCAAATCTCTGCAGCAGTCTCCAGAGACCCCAAATGTCTCTTGGTACACTTACCTGGTCTCCAAAGCCCAAAGCACTGGTAATAGAAAAAAAGAGAAACCAACCAGTGAATGAATAACCAACATTTCATGGCATCTTGCTTGATTTTACAGCATTGCCTGTACTCTCAAATCAAGGATTCTGGGAATAGAAGAGGAGGTAAAATGCTAGAACGGAGTGTACACGGCAAAAATAAATTGGGTCCTTTCATGACGCTATTATCAGAGCAGCAAAACAGTGCTCCAGAGAGGCTGCAGGTCAGATCCTCAGCTGCTGCAGCCTGAGCAGAGCAGGGCACACGAGGGCGAGCTGCCCGCCCACACCGCGGGCCCAGCTCGTGGGCTGCACGGCAGCGGCCGGCACACACCACACGTGTGCAACAGCAGGGGTGCACAGCGCTTCCCTTCACACCTGGAATTGGATCAGGGTTTGGTTTTAGATGGGCTCAGTCCACAAATAGAAGTGAAAAAAAGCCAATGACACACATCACCAGGTTGATAAAGGTTTCTGTGCTGTGCACATCTGTAATGCACAAAGAAGCTCAATCCTTCAATTTTATACTGATGTGGGTAGCTTTTTTTTTTTCCAGAGTAAAGGTAAGATAATTGTACAAAGACATTTATGAAGATTCTTAGGACTGAGCCCTTTAGTGGAAGGAGCTCTGCCATAACAAAATATTATGGTGTATCAGCTTTTAGGTTCTGTACACCACTATCTTGCAAAAGTTCAGAATTTAATTAATTCACACTTTATTGTATTGACTACATACTTTAATACTGAATTGCAGCATTAGATTATTAATAATTATGTTATCTCTAGTGATTTAAAGTATTAGATGAAAATCACAGATACATAAGGTTGGAAGAAACATAAACGTCCTATCTCCATTGAGGAAGAATCAACTTTGTAGCACATTCATGAATGAAGTTTGCCTGTCTTGTTCTTCTAAAACTTTGACAATGGGAATTCTTTAAAAAACCTCTTCAAATCCTGAGATATACTGAGAAAATGATGATCTAACATACATCTCTCTTGCTGCAAATCAATTCTCATCTTTTTGTTGGCATGGAGACGACTTGATTTTTCTCTGCGAATCTTTTACACAGGTGAAGAATGCTACCAGGTCATCTCTTATTTTCCTTTTTTTCTAGATTAAATAAATTTCATCAATCCTCTTCCTCTTCTCTAGTTAATTTTGCTTTATATGTTTTCTTATAGTATTCCAAACCGGGCACACAACCTGAATAATTAGTGCTGAGTAGCACAGCGTAATTATCCTTATATTCACCAAAATTACGTTTGTTCAGCTCATGGGACAGTGCAGTCATTCTGGGGGCGAATGTTCTTTCAGCAGCATTATACCGTTGACTCATCCTCAGTTCATGATTGACTGCAGGACCCAGAGCCTTGCCTCCAGTACCACTGCCTGGCCAGCTATTCTCCATTTCACACCTCTGCATTTGACTTCTCCCCTCTAAGAGGAGTCCTTTGCATTCTTTATTGAATTTGATCTTATTGATTTCAGAGCATTTCACCAGTGCAGCAAGATTGTTTTAAATTCTAATCCTGTTCGCCAAAGTGCTCACAAAGCCTTCCATCTCAATGTCATGCACAAATTTTACTCTCTATACAAATCATTACTCTCATCCAAGTCATTAATGAAGGCACTGAGTAAAACTGACCCCAGACAGACCCTTGTGGGACCTCACTTACAGTGTTCCCCTGGTTTGACAGTGAATCATTGATAATTACTCTGAACAAGTGGTATTTCAACCACTTGTGCACCTACCAGACTGCAGAGTGATTTTAGCCTGGCCTCTTTTCTTTTTTTTTTCCTTTTTTTTTTTTTTAGTTCAGCACGTAACAACGTCATGCAGGACTACATCAAAAGCTTTTAAAAAGCCTTTCTCACATCTGATGCTTGCCATATATCAGCAGCTAGGTCAGGGATGCCCAGTGTACACAGTTTATGAACGGTATCCTTGGAGTTAGATTGTGCAGCCCGTATCCTGGAACTGCCAGGAATCTGCCTTACCTATGCACGCAGCAAATTATCTTCTCCTAACAACACACAGCAGGGTTTTAACTGACCACATTCCCCCAGATGCAGTCAAAGGGTATGGAGGGATTCAACAGTATGCAGGATCTTTGTAGCACGTGCCCAGTAAATCCAGCACCCACAGAAAGGGATGAACTTGTGCAGGCATTAAGTATTTTGTGGGTAAAAACTTCTCGGAACAGAAGGGGAAAACATGGCACCCTCCTGCAAACCTCCCTGAGACATCATGTCACCAGCAGCAATAGGGGTAGGTGCCTATGGCACTAGGCTCTTTGTCCTAAAGAAGGGCTTAGATCTATTTAACAGGATTTATTTGTCAAAAGTCTTTGTTGCCTGACTGTATTCTGCATGTTTAGGAACAAACTGTATTTGCTTTAAAATGTTTCTTAGTGACAGTCCTAGCTTGGCGCCCCTGAAAGTCACCATTTTCTTAATTTTCTCCTTTTTAATGACAGGTACTACATTTATCCACTGAGATATTTCTTCTAGCAGCTGTCAAAGACTATTGTTACTGCTTTTAAGACTGCTACAGTGCTTTAAATTTGCCAGAGTAGAGCTCAGTGGGCCTGGCTGACTTCAATGTATCTACATTCCTTAAATGTCTAAAAGGTTTTCTGTCCTTGATTTTGGACTTTTCTACACACCTGTTAAAATGAAGCATGCTACATTTCTAGGTACCAGCACCTTGATTGTGACTGAAAACCACTGAATGTGTCAATCTTGATGTCACCTCCTTTTTTTCTCGTTCCCCACTAAGCAGCAGACCTTCCTTTGGCCTTCCCCCATTTCTAACATCCTTTCAGACTTGTCATTACAATTTGTCCCTTCTGACTCATTTTGTGCCTTTCTGCATCCTTCCTATTCAGGCAGCCTTTGTCCCTGTATTCCTTTCTGCGCAGTTGCTTTTGTGTGATCCCAGTGTTGTTTACTCTGCAAGGTGAACCTGGCAGTGCAGTAGGGTATTTCTGTAGTGCCAGGGCTTGGTGCAGTCACAAGGACAGAAGGGAGGCTGTTCAGTCACACAGCGTCTCCCTGACACATAACATAGTGTGCAGACAACTGACAAAGCAGCTTTAGCTTCTTTAGAACCTGCACTAGATGAGTTCATGGACTTGCTGTCCTCTCAAGATTGTACAGCTTCACATTTCACATTCTGCATGTGCCTGTGTGTGAAGTGTGGGCTACCATTGTTTCAAGCGTCCGCTCCCATAAATAACTATTTTAGGTGGGTATGGATACACCTGCTTACCGCAAGGATAGCTCCCATATTTCCCCTTGTAGATCTTAAAGCATTTACAAGGGGTCACCACCTTTTCCTTTTGCAGGTGGAGGAACAGAAAGGAAAGGGCTGTGCCAAGGGCAACACTCAGCTCAGACTGGGTTAGGAAGTCAAACCAGTTGCCAAATCCCTATCCCACATTCTTACATGCAGCAGCATCACAGGTGAACCACTGACTTCCCTCAGTATGTGTAGAGGTCTAGGTGATACACATGTAACTTCACTTCCATTTTAAAAATGCTGGATATTATTTAGCTGTTTGGCACAGACTGCAGCAATGTGCTAATGAAATTGAAGTCTCTGTAAAGCCCTATAATGCTCCAAAGTGTCATTACAATAGCCAGCTTCCAAACTCTTTAAAGTTACGCTTTTGCATTTTCAAGATGTAGAACACAACAGCACAATAGAACAGTAATACACCACACAACTACATTAATGCAAATAATACTCATAAACTCGCTTATATCGGCTGACAATAATTGTGTAGCACAATGTTTTCACTCTCTCCAAAGATGACTGCCAGCTCTAGAATGCGTAATTTATTGAATATTAATTCCTAAAAGGGAATTAAATATTTTACTATTGTAACTGGTGACTTTTGCAGTTTCATCCTGTCGGACAACCTGATATCCAATTGTTTGAAAGAATATTGTTAGGTGAAAAATCACCCTGCTTCCTCACAGCCTCCCGTGGTATGCATTTGTCAGT
The DNA here is from genome assembly GCA_008033365.1 of Pseudorectes ferrugineus. Lineage (NCBI taxonomy): Eukaryota > Metazoa > Chordata > Aves > Passeriformes > Pseudorectes > Pseudorectes ferrugineus. The sequence goes on along the minus strand of QWTY01069772.1, from coordinate 13,420 downwards.
CTTTCTCTCTGAAACAGTTGTGCTCCTTCAGACCCATTATTTTCTCTGGCAGACAGGCTGGACGGGGAGGGTGGGAGCCCGTTGGAGCTCAGCTGAGCAGCTGTCACACAGCGGCAGTGTTAAAACAAGGGAAGGCAGATGTCTCCTGGTGTCCCCAGCCACGAGTAACGGCCACTGACACTCGCCACTAAAAAAGTTTTAAACCCCTCTTGGAGCAGAGTGAATCCTGCTCTCAGAAGGTGCTTTAGAAGTGCTAGATGTGAATAGTCTCCTCATTTTGCCAGCAAGTAAAGTTCTGTGGCAACATATTTCTAATACAGCATGACCTCTCTCAAGTGCCATCACATTCTCAATAAAACTCACACAACTACAAAGAAGCTACTAATTTAGTAACAGGCTTAATCACAATTCTAACTTACAGGTCATTAAGAAAGCCCAGTTAGACATGTAATGTGGTGCTAAATAGTCAACACAGTTTCCTTCTTCCAAGGAGCGCATAAATAAAATCATTAATTAAAAAAAATACAGTAAGTGCATAAAGTGTTTTGTAGTTCTCTGCCTGCTAAAATCTTTAATTTCTGTGTAGCAGAAATCCTATTTCTTCCTTGTGACATCTCAGTGTTAAGCACTGCATTTTTCCAGAGTGAAGTATGGACTTTATTCTCTGTCTGTAATGAGTCAAGGAAACCACTAATGTACAGTGTCAGTATTTTTACTGTTATTATCTGTATTCTGGCATTTCTGACAAGCCAAAGATCATACTAATGATGATGTATCCAAAGGTCCAGTTCAGATAATGTACCCAATGGAACAAATTCAGTTTACTATTTGATTTCACAGGTACTTAATCATACAAAACGATGCCTAGTTGGCACAGTGATAGATGATCTAGGGACAGATTAGATTTGTTAACGCTGACATTAAGATCAGCACTGTCTAGTGTGATTCCTGCTCTCCTCACACTCTTGGATGTAGGAGGTGTGATCTCTCATTCTTCAGCAGTGGGGAGATGTGAAATTAGGAACCCCAGAAGCTGACACTGAATGGTGGGAGTGCTGCTTGGTCAAAATATGTCGTTATCATGTCTGTCATCTTTGTTGTTAGAGAGCCATTTATGTTATCCAAGAGGAAATCAGCTGTGCATGGAAAACCTGAGGGGACTGTTACAGATCTCATGGTTTTTAATGTTACTGAATGCAAATTGTAGGAAAGACAATGAAAGCTTTGGAAACTCCTTCATGAACTGGTAACTGAAAAGAAGGGCTGGTCAATGTGTGATAGGACAGCTTGTTTAGAAGTTGTGACAGAAAAAAGGATCAGGAATGCAGGAACTATTTTGAACTTCAAACAGAACCACAGCTAGCCATACCTGAGACACTTCCCTTGTGCTGGAAGGGAACAAGACAAGCCACACAGTAGAGGTGCAAATTAGACTCCTGTTTCTTAATGGATGAGCCATCTTAAAAACTCAAGGTGAAAGATAATAGGGCAACTAGAAAAGAACCTGTTGTTAAATTTGCCCTAGAATTACATTTTAAGTTTAAATTACTCCCAGTCATTCTCATTTTCTAACCTTGTAATTAGAAGCTTGACCTTATGCCTGGCTGGAATGAACCTCTAATTTGCTTAATGTTTGTACTTGAGTAGTGTTGATGACAAGCCCAGGTGAAGCTAATAAACATGAGAGTGGTTTGTGAGATAATCCAAATGCATCCATATAAAGGGGCATAAAGAAGGGTTTTTCTGGAGAAATGGCTCCCCAAGGTATTTACAAAGGCTCAGTATGTGGAGTGTGCTGCTTTACAGGTACAAAAATTCATGGGGGGTAGTGGGATGTAGGGTGGGGACAAGAGTTTTCAGGTGTTTGATTGCAGAAAGCAGCCTGCTCTGGTAGACACAGGCCAGTGCGCCTCTGCAAGGAACAGAGGGCTGAAATACCTCTCACAGTTGCAGGAAGCACTCAGACTGCTCCTTAACAACCCTGCATTTGAATGTGTACTGTCAGCATCTCCATGAGACTGTCCAAAAAGCAGGATTTTCACTTAGCAGAGGCTTCTCCTTTTGGTTTGGTTCTCATTTCGTTTTCATCAATTTCAAGCAAACCCACAAACATTTTTTTTCTCCTGCAAACTGGACATTCGAGGAAAGCTTCACTTAGAATATGCTGATTTACGATGTACCCTAAACATAATAACCTTCCTGATGTGGTAATAGCTCCATCAGGCAGGTACACTTGTCTGTCTTAAGACTGCTAACCGCACGTAGAGCATCATAAAATCCTGAAGTCTTGTTCCTGTGGTGCTTTGACAGGAATCAAAGCATTTTTCTATGGGAATTCTGCCTTCCATGTGACAATAGTCTGTTGAAAAGCAGCTTGCTAACTGTAGTCTTAACCCCCCTCGAAAACATTTGTTCTCCTGCCATGCACAGTCCATCCCATCCAGGTCTGTGACCCGTGGAGTGGGGAGTCCATTGCTCACTCAGCCTTAGAAGGGCATGTTCTAGAGAATGAAAGATTAAGATTTATTGTGGTGAAACTGCCTATAAGTGCAAATAATTTAGCGCTATGTTAAAACAGTGATTAATTTAGCCCATAATTTCAAGAAATGAAGCAACACTCCCTGACAAAGCCTCAGAAGCTATAATTTATAGCAGCCCTCCCAGTTAGCAGCCTAGAGAGCTATGAACATCCTCAGTCCTGTTAATACCTTCACTGGACTCCCTACTGAGCATCAAGGTCTCCTGGTATATTCTCCTGTGAGCTGTAAACAGAGATTTTAAGGACAGGTTCTCCTGTGGTCTGATCTGTTTTACATGTCACTCTCCCTTTTCAGTAAGGTTACTGACACTTAAATGTCCCTGCTGAAACACAAGTATTCCCTTACCTCATCATTACAGTGACAAAATCCCTTGTTGCAGGCTCATTCATTTCATCCTCCATGGTGCTGCCTTTTCCCTGCCTTTTTCTGCTATATTGTGATAATAATAATCAACTTCCATAACAGATACAATCTTCAGACTCAAAAACTTCCCTGCTGGCTTTCCATCACCCACCAAATCTCATTTCAAGCTCCCCTTTCAACCTCTGTGTCCTCCATGACCTCATACCTTACTTCACCTGTTGTGTCACCTCTTATGCACTCCATCCCTCCCACGCCCCCGGTGCGCCTCACCAAGCCAGAGGGTACCAGCAGGCCACTCTCTGTGGTATCAGCTGCACCTGAATGATGTTTTCGTCCTTTTCTCACCTCTCCTTCCCACTGCTTCAGCAGTGTGAGGAGGCCAGTACCCGCAAAATGGTATCAGAGTGAGAATCCAGCATTGCCTGTGCCTTTCTCTTAAGATTTTTAAAATGAGGATTACTATGCTTAATACTTGCATGAAGGAGAGTAGTGTAATGCCCTAGCTATCTAACCAGGCACACTTGAGCCTCCAGCATGATCA
>QWTY01069752.1:6577-19933 GCA_008033365.1 Pseudorectes ferrugineus | reverse complement strand
TAAGCCATTTACAATGGTGTTATTTCATATTTAGTCACAACATTTATTTACTTTTAACAAAGGATTTGTGAAGTGTGTCTTAGAGGTCGCTCAGTTACAGCTCATTCCTCACTTAAGGCTGTAACAAACTGGTAAATAGAACACTATTTTGTATGAGAACTGAAGTGTGTTCAGCCCTTAGCACGCTGCTCTGAGCATCCAGATGATGACCACTGTCACAGAACATGCACAGACAAGGTAAAGGGTTGGAAGAAAAGTCTTCCAACCAGCAGTGGTAACAATGAAGGCTCTTCAGCACAAGACACAGCACAGCAAAACCTAACTAACAGCCACTGAAATTTCCTAAAGACTGGTCAGAAACTCTGTGAAAGAACACTTGTACACAAGAATGAAAGTAAACTGAAGTCCTAAAATGGTAGGATGAAGCTAACAGGCTAGCATTCTTGAGATTAACTCTGAAATCATACAGAGAGGGACTTTCTGAAGAGCAACAGACCTGCCTAGAAACTCAAAGAAAACCTTACCACTTCATGTTACACCTATGTAAGCTTTCCTATAGTTCATAAAGAAGAAAGAAAGAGGCTCTCTGGAATTCTGAGACAATCCTACTATAACCTCAAGTAAACACACTATGAGATACAGATGTTCTACCTTTGGACATATTTCCTGCACTCCAAGTTCCTGAAAAGGAAAGCTGTTCCTAAAAGCAATTGTCAAGACATCTGCATGAAGAGATGAAGGTTCCAAATCCATGAGTATCTCAGTCATGCCAATACAGCTGAAACCACATCAGGCACACTCTGCATTACCTTCTGCAGAATCCTATGGCTGCGGAAGACAGACACATCAGCTGGGCAAGCACAACAGAACAGAAACTCCAGGCAGCCCTGAAAACAGACTTGCTGTGGAACAGGAGAATTGATGTTACTCTCCTGGAGTTTAAAGAGGCTGATCTCAGGTCCTTCCTAAATGCCAAATGGAAAAAAAAAAAAATCCCAACAACAAAAACAAACAAAAGGCAAAAAACCAATACCCTGCATCCTGGAGACCTCAGTCATGATGCAGCACCTAAAATGTCTGATACAACAAGGATAGACAATGTTCCCTGCAAGCAGAGTTTGGCCCGTGGTTCCAGTCATAGGAAAGTCAGGAACTAGTGAACCTCTAAGTGTTATAAGAGGGGCAATTTAAAGTCTCCTTATTTACTGAAACTACTTTGGTCCTGTTAACTCATCACCTGCAATTGATGCCTTACAAGAAAAGAAATCCGTCATATGTTTTCCAAACTCCCTGTGCCTTGAGAACATTTATGCAAGACAGGCATCCTGAGCAGACCAAGAGTCCCAGGTAGCATGACCTGACACCTGACCTTTGACACCAGTAAAACGTGGTATCCTTTTACCAGATGTACAGTGTGAGTCTGCCTGTCTGGTACTTGTGCAGACTGACGGGAGGGGGTCATTAAAAGGGAGGGTAAGGAAGAAGCAGGATGTTACAGGCATGACTCTCAGTATCCAGCAGACAGGAATTCAAGATAAAGGCATTTCAGCCAGGAACATGACTAACCAAAAGTGACTTCTGAAGGGGACAGAGACTGAGGCAAAATGAGTCATATGCTTCCCAAAGAACACTCAAAACATGCCAATGAGAGAACACAAACCGAGCCAGTGACTGTGTGCAACTGGTAGCCTGCATATAAAGATCATCAACAGATGACATTCAGGTAAACTGTGATGTCTGCCCAATATTTAAGAGGCTAAAGTATGAGATATGGTGGGCTCCTCTATGCAGTAGGCACATCAAAACTTCATGAGAGCAAGCCTTCAGCTTGGGCTTGTTTATGAGGAGCTTTCTGGGTAGAGGAATCATCCAGGAGTGCTTTTGAGTTGATCCAGTTGAAAGCAAATATAAAGGGGTCTGAAGAGCTTCATGTGTTTTACAGTCCTACACAGAATAATCCTAGAAGAGAGGCTTCCTCATCCATCCATCCAATCTCCTTTGGTCCATACTGGTAAGACTTGTAAAACCTGGTGAACTCCCTCTAATCTCAGCACTGCAACAAAGTAATTCAAGGACAGATGTGAAAAAAAGGGATTTTGCCTCCATGTCAAGATTTAAACACACTGATCCCACTCAAGGCTGTATGGAAGCAACAATATTCCACAGGAGAAAAGAAGCCAGCTCCATCCAACATCATCTGGTAAAGCAGACAGTTTAAAGAAAACCTGTAGAATAGGCCAAAGCACTATGGAGGGAGCAGAAGGAAGGTTCCTGCACAGGCTCTGATGTAACTGGAGTCCAGTGACCACTGGTCACAACAGACCCATCAAGCAGTCTGAACTGGTATGAGGGATACAGGCATCTCCCAAGTCTAGGACACAAGAAAAATGGTCTCTGTGCTTTAAGCAGGTCATCAACTCAGGTAGGAAAAGCTGATGTAGACACAGATTATTGTTCTCTGATCCACCTCTTGGGCTTGCTCATGTACAGGATGGAGCTGAAGACTTTCAAGATGGAAGGATGCCCTTCCCTTGATGCCCTGAAGCAAGCAAGTCCTGGAAACAGGACCATATGGAGAGACTGCCAAAGGACTAAACTTCATGCTGGACTCATTGCCTACGAGTTGGAGGAGAATCACAAGTTGAATGTTTATGCAGATCTCAAACATTAAAGATCACTCTGATTCAAGGCCAAAGCTGATGGATGTGTCCAGAAAATAATTAAGTAGTCTTCCCTCCCTTACTTGAAAGGCATTAGACTGGAAGTCTTTGTAAACCAAATATTTCCTCAGGGATCTGGCCCTCCAAGAAAACATAAGTATTTGGCTCTCCTGCTGGGCAAGGGCATAATGGATGCCATTTAAAATAAGTCAGCCTCAGGAAATGAGACAGACACATGAAAGCAAAGAGAAAGAATTACTTAAAACCAGCTAAACAGCATAAAAACAAAGTCTATGCAATGCAAACTGTTGCTCAGCCCTGTGCCACTGAAGGCACCCTGTCAGCTGTGTGCTTCAGAGGTGCACTACATGTTTCTTTTACAATCTACAGATCCATAAAAAAAATTGGTTGGAACCTAGTCCAGCCCCTCACTTAAAGCAGGGCTAGTAGCAACACTAGATCAGCTCAGCTCCTCCCAAATATTTATCCTTGTGCCATGACCTGTGGATTAGCAACTCCATATATATTTCAAGCCTGACATACACTAGCAGAACTTTCCTTTTAGTTTGTTTAAACAGGAAATAAGTTGGACAGCATTTGTGCAGAGACAGTCAAAAATTTCAGTCTCACTCATATACACATGCAGTACAATTCAAGCTAGAATTCAAAATCCTGTGTGTACTGCACATATGCAATAACACTAACCAGAGAGTATCTCTGGCTAGAACTGTTCAAGGTAATGGTAATAAATTAAAGTTTTATCCTACAGACCTGTATTACAGAGCAAAACTGCCTTCATCTTAAATAAACAAGAATTCTCACAGATGATAAAGAGTACAAAAGTAGCAAAATGTAAGAGTCCTGAGTATTCAGATCCAGCTGCTTTTCTACCTCTGTTTTTCACAATTTATCTTGGCCAAAACCACACCAAGTGCAAAAGGAGCAAAGTTACTACATGTAAAAATGTTCATCAAGTCCTCACAACAGCAGTTTCCAAGTCAAAAAAAACCTAGGAAAAAACCAGTTAATAAATATTTGTGCTTTCTAGACCACAACAATGCTGCAGTTTTCACCAAAGATCAATAGTACCACATCTTTCAATGCACCATCTCCTACTTTTGCAAAGGCCTCTGCACTCCCTCAGGCAACCTCATTTCCTTTTCTCTTTATCTGTTCTGAACACAGCCAACTTCTATGCAATGGAAAACAGAAACCAGCTTAGCAAAAGACAGGTTTAACCAACCTAACAGGCAAGAGGAGCTGAAAGGAAGAAAAAAAAAATCATTAATTTACTAGAATAATGATCAGCAGTGTTGGGATCTGTAGGAAAGTATGTGCCCATAAATCAGGCAGGGCAAAAGGAAAGTTACACAAGCTTCAATATGGTAAGTCAAATATATTTCAGAGAAATCAGAAGAGACCTTTGCTTTCTTTCAACTAATATTTTTGGCTTCTTGTTACAGATGAATATAACGTGCCTAAGACTTTACTGCTCCCTTTCTCTACTCCCAAACTGGTTTTCAAGAAGTGTTTTCATACAGCAAGTAACCGAGTTCATATTATGACATGACAGACTAACTTGAAATTCAGCAGGCCAGGCTATACACAGCTATTTACAGCAGCTACTGAGGACGATACATTTATACCACTGACTTCTTCAAAAAATCTTTCAGCCCACACTGAGTGCAAATGGGATGAAACTGGTCCCAAAGCAGCTGCTTACCTATCGAAGGTGAATATCCTCTGCATAAATCCCACCAGGGAGAAACTGATTAGTAAGCAATAAGCAATTAAAAACACATTAAAAATATTGTTCCATCCTGAGAAGGGTCTGACTCTCACTACCACTGTGATCCTGAAGGAGAACACTGCTTTTTCCAAATTCAGAACATTTCTTCTGAGACACATGGTACTGAAGAAAGCTGATCTATGCAGTGAATGCACATTACAGCAGTAATGGCTGTGAGTACTGCTATGTAGGCAAGGCATTTGTTATTGGTTCCTTAGTGTTTTTACACCATCTATTGCTTTTCCTGGATATCCCTTCTAAGAGTTCTTCATCTCTATGCCCGTTTCACACACATATATATATATGTGTCTATATAAAAAATTCACATATATATATGAAGTAAAAATTTAAAGAACGCTGATTAACAATATAATTTGAGAAATTTTACTACTAAGAAAATGATGTTCCAAAGCACATTAAATTTTCAGTGCTGCTATTAGGCAAGTAGTATCTCACATGCTTTTTTTTCAATGCAGAGACAGAAACCAAAAACCTTAATTTCTTCTAACCTGATCCATGAGGCAGGAAGTTTTATTTCTTCCACAGCTTATGCAAAGGAAGTAGTAGTTACAGAAATATTCCATTTCTTCCACCAACAGATATGACAAGAGGGCTTTGCTGGGGCTCGTTTGGTTATAAGCACTAACTTAGAATTGCTGCCTGCGGTATTTTTGAGTCAAGCTGATTCTGTGAGATTAAGTACTTGGCTGATGGGATTTTTTTAGTATTATTTTTTATGTTTTAGGGAAAAAAAGCCCTCATGGCTTCAATTCTAACCCTAGCAAGCAAATGCCTGAATTGCAGCAGCTGCATACTCCCCACCTACAAACACAAAGCAGGGCATCATCAGTTTCTTTGCACATAGATCTTCTGGAACATACAGCTCCTGAGGCTGCCAGGGATCCCAGGTGCCAGCTGAAAAGCCCACCACTCAGACTCCCACTCAGTGGCAAGCTAGGAAAATGCCCGTACATCAAAAAGTGGAACAAAATTTAATTTGTTCATGAATTAAAAATGCCATTCAGAGTCAAATCACACAAACTCGAGGGGGGGAACACGCCCTAAAGACCTTATTCAAAAGTCACACAACTCAACCCATGTCTCTGTTTCTCTCTTTTCTAACTGGGTTAGAGACACAAAAGTCAGAAGACGAAGGGAAGCTTTTGATCCCTTGCCCATCAGCAGCTAATCTTTAACATGTGCTCAGTTTATCTCTAACTTGCCAGAGACAGAAGGTAACAGCTGGAAAGTTTGTACATTTTGTTTAACATTTAGTTTTGTAACAGGAATTACAGTGTCACGCCACTAATGAGATTATATTTATTTAAAATTCACATGGATATTCTGAAATCTGTATAATTCATAAAGCTGTATCTAGCACTGAAATCTTCAATATAAACACCTATAATTACCTACCTGTCCATTAATCATTAATCTTTTGCTGATTTTTGGTAATTACCGCTGTCTCTTCTTGCTCTTCTTTTCCACTAAGTTGGCAGACCAAGGGTTCCATGAAAGAAACATTAACTTTTAAGTCAGTCAGTCATACTGAGCAGTTCAAAGTACTGGTATGAACAGTAAGAAGTGAAAATAACACAGACCCCTGACACGAGTAAGACAGTCCATTTTCACTGGGTTTAGGTGCATTTATGAAGACCTGGAGAGGACTCTGAGTCAGCCATATTTCTGGAACACACTGTGACTTTGCTGTTACAAAAACTTACTTTCTACCTCTTGACCACCCTGAGTTCCTCCCACAGAAAGATATTCATAGAGGTAAAAGGATGTCTGCTAAAAATGCAAATAAACTTTCAGCATGCAGCATTATTTGACAGCAATGAAACATAATTACAGAGGCAATTGCTGAAAGAAGCACTCCCTCCCCAATAAACACCAGCATCAGCCTAACGGATCAATCCACTTCCTAGACTCTAATGAACAAATATCCTTCAAAAAGCCTCCGTTCTGACTATACAAACACTGAAATTTTACTGTTGCTTTGTAAATTAGCTGGTAAACATTTCAGGCATTTGAAGCTCACACATTTACTTTTTCTGCCACTTTGAGCATAAATTGGCAATATTTTACCTCTTCAAGTTTCATGTCCTTATACAATAAATTGAGAATAGAGGTCAGGAATTCTTCATTTCTGATAAACCTAACAGATCTTTAATTTTTATAAACCTAAACAGCAGAGTCATACTTAAAGCTAAAGAAATACAGAAGTAGCAAGTTAGCAGGACCTAGACAAAGGGAAACGTATCTCCACAGAGGTACTCTGATGGACCTCCATAGACATATCTGAATAATATTCCAAATATAAAAGAGAATATACTTTTAGCTTCAAATTTTTAATCGGTATCTTGAATGCTGTGAAACATTCACTGAGTCAGATACCACTGCTACCTTTAAGAGATCATATATGCCTCTGAGGAGGTTAAACAAGGAACTAAGTTCTCTGTACATCTGAGACTTACAATAATACCTGAAAAATATTTGCCCAGTAAGTTTTTCTTCTTACAGTATAATTTTAAAGACCCAAAGCAATATTCCGTAGTATACTGTTTATTTTTAAGGATATTCAATTTCTACCAAGGAAATTTTTTCCCCTTCAAAATTTCAAAAGTATCTCTGAATTTAAACCAAAAAACTGCCCATCCTAGCTAAATATAACATATAATTGATTTTACTTATACTGATAAACCATCAAAAATGAAATTAACTACAACAAAGTCACTATAACATCTAGAATATAACACCTAGATCCCAAGACACTGTAGAGCAGTTTCTCAGTATACACATGCCAGCCCTTAGAAAATCCTTAATCTTGTTCCACTCCAGACTGGTGAGTTAACTGCTCACCAAATAAGTGCTTTATTTGTGGTTACCATTTAATTCATCAACAAGATCCTGCAACTGCCTTTCGGATCTTCTGTTCTCTACAGACTCCATAAATTCACAAGTGGCACTGAGAAGATGAATAGAAAACAGCTATTCACTGGTTTTTGTAATACAACAACCAGCAAGCATCAGATAAAGCTATTAGCCAGAAAGTGACCAAAAAACACCAAATCAGGTGAAATAAAAACTGTGGTACACATTGTCACCAGGTGACACCAGAAATTTACCCAAATTGTTCCATGAAAATCAGCAACAGCAGTATCTACTTAAACACAAAAAGAGTCAACTTTTAAAGCTACATATAAACAATTCCATCTATTGCCAGGGTAAATCAGAACACAACTTTGGATCAGATTTCTCCCTGTCCTTATCTATACCCACAAGTCTCTAATTTTATTTTTCTCTCCCCTGTCCAGCTGAGGTGGAGTGATGGAGTGGCTTTGGTGGACACCTGGTATCCAGCCAATGTCAACCCACGCTACATACATAATAATAAAGCAAGAATTTCTAAGATAGAATAACTCCTGTACACAGAGAACACCTGCTAGCCTAATTATCCAGGGCATTTTTAAATTCATAGTTCATAATGAGTCACCTAAATGTTTTGCAGCATACTAGAAGAAAAACACCAATCGTGACAGTGGTCAAATGCATCACACTTGTTTGGATATGGAAATCAACTAAAGAAAATATTAGCACAAAAAGAATATTGTTTGTCCAATCAGAAATCAATTAACCATTTTTTTACTAAAGCATCAAAAGTTTCATTACATGTGAACATGGAAGGTACAGAGAAATTCAGATGAGGCTTAACATGACTTATTTTGGGGTTTTTAATTTTTTTTTTTTTTTTTAATCCATTACATTCATTTATAACAAATAAAGTAATCACCAGTTTATTTTGTAGAGCAGGGAGGCACTAAGCTGATTTTCAAAGACTAATTAATTATTCTTCATGCAACTCCAAATTCTGCCTTTTCACATTTGCTTGGCTGTATCACGTTATTCCACGATTTTATCACAATACTGACTGCAGTGAAATCACTCCTATGTATCTGAGTCAGGCAAACAAAAAACATCTAAAGTATTTCAGAAATAGAACACGTACAAGTTCAGCCACTAAGTAACTCACCAAAACCACGTTTGATTGAGGAAGCAATCCAGTCTCACATGAAATTGCAAGAAAGCAGAAGACAACATGAGCTTCTAATAATAAAGCACTCATCATCAGTTAGCAGGAATATTTAGCCCAGCACTTCCTTTTCCACATTTCCAGAACATTTTTAACTAACACACAAAGTTCTAGATATAACCATATTGGTGCAGGTGTTCAGGTGTTGGCAGAGGGGTCTCTGCTCTGGCAGCTCCCAAGAGATCCACCACAGGGCACAGCCAGATCTCTCAGCCATGTGCGGGGTGCTTTAATGAAAATACATTCAAGAAGGGGCACAGAACACCAGAAGAGGAGGGACCAACAGAGGGCATGAGAGAACAAGGTCAGAGAAAGCAGAGGAGGAAGAGGAAGAGAAGGGAAGATGCTCTGCCCTGGAGCAGGGCACTGCCAAAGGGATAGCGGCCCATGGAGCACCCACACCACAGCACAGGAAAACACAAACAAGGAGCAGCAGAAAAACTGAGACACCCTGACTCCAACCCCCTGAACCACATTTTGCCTCACTGAAGGGACCCTGTGCACCCTGTGGTGGTTACAAGGCGGGGAAGAGAGGTGTCTGGAGTGAAGCTGAGGCTGGGAAAGGAGGAGGGATGGATTCCCCCAAGTGTTTTAACGTTTGTCTTTTTTGTTACCCAGTAATTAAATATTTATGTTAATCTGCAATAAATTAAGTTAAATTCCCCAAGCTGAGTTTGCTTTACCCATGACAGCAATTGGGTAGTGATTTCCCCATCTTTATTTCAACCCTGGAGCATTGTCAGCCCTGTTCACCCTTTTTGCTCTCCATCCCTCTGTGGCAGGGAAAGGGGAAGCAGCTGTATGGGTGCCAGGGCCCACCTACCACAGGGATATAACAGCATTATCCTGGTAAAATATAACAGTAACATTGTTACATTTGACCCAATTTTCACTTGCGATGCTTAGAATTGTGTTAATTCATTACCAAAAGTAGTGTCATTAAAGATGAGATATTCTTCAGTGAGGAAACTGAATAGCAGATAACCAGGCATGCTTGTACTCAGTAAGAAATCTTCATTTCCCTGAGCCACATCTCCAAGGGCCTGAACATTTAAACTCTCATTTCTTCACAGCAAACGCAGAGCATAAGCAGCATAGAAAAGATATGCACGTGGAAAAGTGCCTATAACAAATATCTCCAAAAAATCCTTCAAGAAACCTATCCATAGCGAATGAAATCTGTCCACCAGTCTAACCTGACTGGTTAGTATAAACAATGAACAGTCATTGGGCAGCTTCACGTTTCCACCAGTTGGGCACGGGCTTCAACCTTTAAACATACAAGTATCTTGTTTCTACATTTTCTTTAATAGTTTTATGGTTTCTGAAATAAAAAGCCATTAAAAAAGGCCAAAAGAGCAAAATTCTAGCAAACTTAAGTGTCACCTGTTAAGCACCTACATGAAATACTATGAATGTAAGAATGAATTCAACTTTAACACAAAGTCAAAGAAAAATTTGTTTACCACTGGTTTCTTTTGAGAGAAGTGGTCTTTATATCCAGGTACGCTGCGGGTATGAAAATTGGAAGCCAGAATTTACCAGATTGTATCTAAAAGCACACACACGTATTTAGCAAGGAGAGATACAGGAAATCATAGAATATAGGCTGGGACAACTGGAATTAATCTAACAGTGTCCTGCTCAAAGCAGGGGCAGTGGAATCAGTTTGCTCAGCAGCCTCCACAATCAAGCTCTGAACATCTCCAGGACTAGAGCTGCTGATAAACCTTAGAGTGTTTAATTACTCTGATGATGAAAATGATGTTCCTTGTGCCTGGTAAGAACGAACTTCTCATGTTACAACTTGTGATCACTGCCATGTTTCTTCCACTGCACATCTCTGAGAAGTCCAACTGCATCTCCTTCACACCTTCCCATTAGGCAGGCGGGAATCACAACAAGATGCCCTGAGCCTTATTTTCATCAGACTAAGCCAAACCAGTTCTTACAGCCTCTCCTTATATGCCATATATCCAGTCCCCATATAACTTGATTACCTACCAGATTCATGCCAGAACACCAGCACTGCCCTGTACTGCAGAGCTGGAAACTGGGCATGGTACTCTGGATGTGGTCTCAAACATGTGGCCCATGAAGAACCCCAGTAAGCAAACAGCACTTAGTGCTGCTTCCCACCCTCTGAACCTGCCAGTCCAGCCACACATTTGCCTTTTCACAGTTACCAGATTGTCCCAGTTATCCCACTCATTCTTTTCAAAATGCAAAAAAGGGGATAGCAAGATAGGATACAGTTATGCAAATAAGATTCAGATTATTCAGAAAGTGGTATCAGGTACAATATACCCCTCAAAGCCAAATTTCAGAATTTTAATGTCCCAAACCAAGATCAAAGGGAAGCTAATAGCTACATACACATCATCCACTTACAGAATGAACATCTCTTCTGCTTTGAATGATAGCCCACATACATTCACACTGATAAAATAAGTATCAAATGTCAAAATACCCACCAGTGTCTTTCATGTGGCACTGGCCACTTCTTGTAAGGTAACACAGATCAGATAAGAGACTCAGAAGTCTTGGCAGCTAGACATCTGACTTTTAAATACTTCAGAAGCACTAGTTTCAATATTGATGCTCTCCACAGAGGAGACTGAGGTTCTACACTTGTTGACACAAAACAGGGTGGCAGTGGTGTTTATGTCTAACATCAGATAGCTTTACATACAGTAGTAATCAAGCATAAATGATATGCAAAAGATTAGTATGGCACTAGTATGGCACAGACTTTTGACTGTGAGGCCCTGGAAGATAAAACAATAGCAAAGCAACACAAAAGGCAGAATAACATCAGCAGTTTCCCTTTTTGGAATTCATACAATTACGGATACCATCCCCTTCAAAGACAGCGTGGCAACTCAGCAATCCTAGTAAAGATTTTTCTTGTTACAGAGTGGCTGAAGGAAAACACTTTGAATTGATAACTAGTAATCTCGAACAATGAATAATTGCACATATTTTCTTAGCACAACTTTGGTCATTATGCTGGAGAAGATCAGGCTCCAGGGAGACATTACAGCACCTTCCAGTACCTAAAGGGGCTACACGAAACCAGAGAGGGACTTTTTACAAGGGCATATAGTGAGGGGACAAGGGGTGATGGTTTTAAACTGCAAGAGGGCAGATTTAGATTATATATTAGGAAGAAATTCTTCCCTGTGAGGGTGGAGAGGCCCTGGCATAGGTTGCCCAGAGAAGCTGCAGATACCCCATCCCTGGAAGTGTTCAAGGCCAGGTTGGATGGGGCTTAGAGCAACCTGGTAGTGGAAGGTGTCCTCATGGCAAGGGGCTTAGGACATCATCTTTAAGGTCCCTTCCAACCTAAACCATTCTATGATTCTATGAATAAATCACCTGCAAGCTGAGAGAGATGAATCAATTCTTGCACTGGAGAGACTGTACTATCAGTGGCAATATTATCATTATGAACTTGAAATTCAAGCAAGATGTACTAAATCCTTTTAAAACGGCCATGGAAATCCATCACTGGTTTTCTTTGCAGCATTTGAAATGAAATAAATAATACTTCCCTTAGAACAGTTGTGAGGGAACAAGTTCTAATTTCTCAAGAAATGGTTAAGAAAAGAATACTTTCAAATCCCATCTCATCTCTTGAGAAAGGTCCCTGGAGGTAGATAACTGAAGGGCCTGAAACTACACAATATGTCAAATGCTTACAAACACACTCTCTCTATTGAGCAAATTCTTTACAAAAATGCTCTAGTTTCTTGAAACAAAAGCCTCTTTCCCAAACAGGGATATTAAAAGTGGGAAGAGAAAAAAAGAAAGAAAAAAAAGAAAGAATTAATTGTACCTCTTGAATCAAACCTGTTACTGGAACACAAAAAGCTTAGAAGACCGAGCATTTCCACCATAGTAATCTCTGGCCCTAAAAATTAAATTCTGGTCAGGAAGAAGCAGAGTTCCTTGGTGTACGATCTCAGCACTGGAGGCACGGGAGGAGGGAGGCTCCTGAAGAGATTCACTAGGCTGGGCTCAGAGCTGTAAGTATTTAAGCAGGTGCAGACAGGTATGGGCAATACACAGAGGGCAGGGTGTGATTGCAACAGTGCTTTTGCACCTGAGTGCTAATGGTACACAAGTATCAACAACACAGGTGTGAGAGATCACCTCAACAATCAAACACCGGCAACACAAAGGGAATTCAGGTGTGCAAGAAAGAACAACAAAACTTGTGAGAAGCAACCAATTTCACCAGCATACAGTGAAACTACAGAGGGGAAAATCCAAAATGGGCCAGCCAGCCGGGGTAAATCAGTTGTGTGTTTTCAACAGAGACATGTTAAAGAGATTTAAAGTATTTAAAATAAATGTGTTTTTATATATACACGTATACATATACAAACTCACATATAAATATATTTAATAGAAGATAAACAGAAAAGAATGTCCTGACACATCCCAAAGAAAAAATTTGAGACTCAGACTCATAAGGGAAGTAAAAAGGTCCCAGCAAATGCCTTTAAAGCCTGAAAATAAAACAGGAGGGGGGAAAAAAAAATATCAGGACAGCAGTTCCTGATCAACATCAGGATTTCCAGATCCAGCTGAATGCTAGACTTGAAAAGCTGCAGATATCCATAGAAATAAATGAAGACTGAGTGACCAAATAAAGACCTTTCACAGCATAAAATCAGGACAGGTATAAAATTTGCAAGGTACTTACACAAACTAGCACTTTAAAAGATTGCAGTAAGGAAAAAGAACCAATGAGGAATCTAAATTAGTGAAGATGAAGAAGTCAGATTGCTTGCTGTATGTTTACTTTA